>OZ035881.1:101143992-101345546 GCA_964034835.1 Muscina levida
AACTCCTTCAATCCAGTTGAAACATCAACAGGAATTTGCCCATTGCCAAGCGCCGATGGGTCGTTTTGCAACATGACACAACGTAGTCAATATCAACTTCATGACATGCCGCCACAAAGACGACGATTTCAGGCATGAATTTTCGACCGATGCAACAGCTAACGCAATTTGCGATCTTGATCGAATTGTTGCCAGTATCAAAGAAATGACCAACGTTTTGCCTGTCCCACCGGGTGCATCGAGAAAGTAAATGGCTCCCATTCCATCGTCAACAACCGTCATGAGCGAGACGATCACGTTCGTTTGCTCTGCATTCAATGGCGGCACATTTGTTCGGACTATTTTAGTCCGATCATCTCGATCAAAGTCTTGATCTCGTTGCAATTCGCGATTTAATGCATCGTGCACCGAACGATTTGGTGCTGGTATTCCAATTTCGACAGTAGACTGCCGCACATGAGCACGCACATGTCTTCAATCGCAAACAATGTACGAATTTGATTCGCTAGAGCAGAAACAGTTGCCTCCCAATGCGTGTCGTTTTCGAGTGAATGCAAACGTTGGCGAGCTTCTCGAAATGTGGCGACTGATTGAAACGAATAAAATTTAAACAATCCGTTACGACCTTGACGTACATGTCAACGGAGTACTATTGAAATAACCGGCGATTTCTTAACAGATGTTAGATAATTTCGCGTTTAATGTTTTAACATAATAAATTTCACAATAATCCGAAATTTTCCAAACATCATAACGAATTTTCCACCTTTACGTCGACTGAAATCATCAAATCAAGCGATACAATGCAAAATTTCGTCGCAAAATCCAACTTTTTACAGTTTTACCGGAATTTTTCGAGTTAAAGAATTTTTCTATTATCCGAAATTTTTTAAAATAATTGCAATGCAATGCAAAATTTTGTTGTAAAAATCCAAGTTTTTCCGGAATTTTCCGAGTTTTTCACCAAGAATTTCTATTTTTCCATTCGAAAAGTCATTTTTTTGGAATAATTCTCCGAAAATGTTCACAGTTACACCAAATTTATTAATTCGTACCAAAAAGGCCAAATTTCGCCGAAACAAATTTTCACATTTTTTGAATTTTTCCGGAATTTTCCGAATTTTTTAACAAAATGTTTCTCTTTTTCTATTCAAAAAGCCATTACGTAACAATTGCATACAAAATTCTATACAAAAAGGCAATTTCGATTTTTCAAATTTTCCGACTTTTCCGGATCGTTTCCCCAAAATGTTCTTTCACATAAACCTTCTCCTGGCAGTAACGAACAATTGAAAAAAACTTTGAGCAAAATCGGCCCAGCCGTTCTTAATTGATGAATTACTATACATTTTTGCCACCATTTTTATATATATAGATGATGGCAAAAATGTATAGTAATTCATCAATTAAGAACGGCTGGGCCGATTTTGCTGCATATTTTTTTCATTTGTTCGTAATTGCCAGGAGCAGGTTTATGTAAAAGAAATTTTTGGGAAAATCCTCCGGAAAAGTTGGTAAATTCGAAAAACCGAAAATTTCTGTTTTGTATGGAATTATGTGTACAATTGTTACGAATAGATTTTCGAATGGAGAAATTTTGTTGAAAAACTCGGAAAAATTCGAAAAAATTTATTATTTTTTCGGTGAAATTTTGCATATTGTTACATGATTTGATAATTTTGGACGATGTTACAGTGAAAAATTTCGGATAATTATTCCGAAATGACTTTCCGAGTGGAAAAATAGAAAAATTATCGGTGGAAAACTCGGAAAGGTTTGATGATTTTAGAGGACGAAAAGGTGGAAAATTCATTGTGATGCTTGGAAAATTTCCGATTAATGTGAAATCTATTTGTATAAAAATGGTGTGAAATATGTATAATAATTCATCAAGTGCCGGCCAATTAGCTTTAATTTTGGGAAAATCCTTCTGAAAAGTCTGGAAATTGGAAAAATCGACAATTGCTTTTTTGTAAGGAATTATGTGCAATTTTTAAGGAATCGCTTTTCGAGTGGAAAAATAGAAAATTCTTATGAAAAAACTCGGAAAACTTTGGAAAAGCGCAAAAAAATTGATATTTTTATCGACGAAATTTTGCAGTTTTCGCATGACTTGAAGATTTTGAACGATGTCAAGGTGGAAAATTTCGGATAAATGTTGGTTGGAGAATTCAACGACATAATTAATTATTAGATAAAAACTATATATTGATATTCTATGCAATATTTGGTCATTTTTTCACTAAATTAGTTTACGTTTGAAAAATTAAGTTATCCACTTGGTTTGCGGGCATTCATTTCGTAACGACTTTTTAGTTTTTTAGGGAGAGTTATTTGCTTGGCTAATGCCACCTATTAGATGATCAAACCTTAGATTACGTAACCGTTGTGCAATAATTAGTCAGACTATACACAGTTCATCCAATTCAAAAGCGATTCAAATTCAAACATTGTTTGCGATCATCGGCCGGGTTCGACGGATGACATGTGCGTGCTCATGTGTGGCAATCAGCTGTCAACATTGGGAATGCCAACGCCAATGCATTCGATCGCGAATTTTGACGAGAGCAAGACTATAATCTAGACGAACTGACCGAAAGATTTCGAACAAATGTGCCGCTGTTAAATGCCGAGTACAAGATCATGTACGATTCGCTGATGAAGGTTGCTCTCGGTGGGACAGGCAACCCATTTTTTATACCATCACCCTTAGGGATGAAGGTATATATCATTTGATACGACCCAAAAGTGTAACACATAGAAGGAGTGACTTTAGACCTTAGGTTTCTTTGAACCAAATTCGATTCATGACTTTTTAAGTCGTTTGAGCCATGTCCGTCTGTCTGTCTGTCTGTCTGTCTGGTGGCTGTCCGGCTGGTTCGCACGATAACTTTCGAAAGACGCAACCAAATCTTTTGAAATTTTGCACGAGTTATTATTTTCTCAAAACTACTTACGGTATTGAAAATGGGCTACATGGCCCCGCCCCTTCTGGTACCTCCCATACAAATACATCATTCCGCCCACTTTAGAAATCGAGTAATAATATCAATACACCCTACGGGATCGTCCCCAAATTCTGTATTTAGTAAAGCTATAACAGGATAAAGTTTTGGAAAAAATTTTGAAAGCCTAGCCACGCCCCTTCTGGTACCTCCCATACAAACCTACCTTTCCGCCCACTATGGAGATGGAGAAATAATATCAATAAATCAAACGCGATCGTACCCAAATTCTATTTTTAGTAAAGCAATAACGGGATAAAGTTTTGGAGAAAAAAATTGGAAGTCTATCCGTGCCCCATCTGGTACCTCCCATACACATCTGGTACCGCCCACTTTATAAATCGATTAATATTATTAAAAGACCTAACGCGATCGTGCCCAAATTCTGTATTTGGTAAAGTTCATGCAGGATAAAGTTTTGGAGAAAAAATCTGGAAGTCTAGACACGCCCCTTCTGGTACCTCCCATACAAATGTACGACTCCGCCCACTTCCTTTTATAATAAAACATTCGATATTTGTTTAGAAAAAATTAATAATGTGTTTTATAGCCAATCAACTAAAATTGCTCACCCAAACACACATATAAGTTACATTAGCCGTTTTGTTCGATGGGTTATCATTGGCCCATGCAACAATATATTATCATTTGGTGAAATAATCGTTGATGGTTTTTATACCATCACCCTTAGGGATGAAGGTATATATCATTTGATACGACCCAAAAGTGTAACACATAGAAGGAGTGACTTTAGACCCTAGGTTTCTTTGAACCCTATTTAGAAATAGGGTAATAATATCAATACACTAGACACGATCGTGCCCAAATTCTGTATTTTGGTTTATTATAACAGGACAAAGTCTTGGAGAAAAAATTGGAAGTCTAGACACGCCCCTTATGGTACCTCCCATACAAATGTACCTTTCCGCCCACTTAAGGGATGTAGTAATAATATCAGTACACCCAACGCAATCGTGCCCAAATTCTGTATTTAGTAAAGCTATAACAGGATAAAGTTATGGAGAATAAATCCGGAAGCCTAGACACACCCCTTTTCGTACCTCCCATACAAATGTACCACTCCGCCCACTTTCGAAATCGTAAATGTACTGAAACTTTCTAACTGGTTTTAATTACAAATCGATTAATTTCAATAACTCACGACTTAAACAATATCTTATATTGGGTGATGGTATTTATCAGTCAGTTTAACTGACTGAAATTTCTGTACTGGTTTTTATTGATTCTGGGAACAATTCGGTCAAGATCTATAATAACGATGGCCGCTTCATCCCCTGGCATGACTGCAACATTATTGAAAGGCAGTCGAAATGCAAGTTCCGCTTTTAAACTGACGATGAATCTTCTCACGATTGGAAAGAACGTCCCACCGTCTGCTAAATTGGCAACGGCCAAATTCGTGTTGATGTTTCCACTGAATTGATATCGTTCCCTGCAAATTTTTGCGAGTTCACAACGTCGGAAGAGCAACTCATCACATTGTACAAAATTATAAAAATCTCGATTGGATTAATTAACGGGCAGTACTAGCGGCAAAGAATAAGGACATTGATGGCTTGAATTAAATTTTAGAAAGCCAAATCGCTAGAGAACTACATTCGTACAAATCTGTTTACCGACGAGGATGATGCGACCAACAATCGACCGAATTTTTCAACTCGATTAATGTAACGTATAATTTACAGATGAAGGTGGGATCGATCATAATCATATTGCGGAATCTAAATCAACCGAAATTGTGAATTTAACCGACGATCATCAAAAACAAATTCTAAGAAGAGAAAGTCCTTATCTTACGAATCAGATAATTCCAACTGATCATCCATTCCAATTCCCCGAAGACAATCAATAAATCGCAAGGTCAATCGTTGGAAGTATGTGGGATTAATCTCGAATTTCCCTGTTTTACGTGCTATCAGCTGAACGTTGCCTTTTCACGTTTTGGAGAACCGGCTTCGTTGTTTGTTTTTGCGACGGAAAACTAATCGAAAAACATTGTTTATCATACCACTCTCTACTGAGTTTTTCTAAAGGCATTAAATTGGTGCGAAACGAAGTTCGCCGGGTCCGCTAATAGTTAATATTTTGCCTTCGATTTTATGCTCTGAAAGATTTACATTCTAGTTGCGAAAACAGAAATTCTCATACCAAACTAATCTGTTATTTATTTAAATTTTTAAACTAGCCTCGTTAATACTTTCTGCGAATATGTACATATCCGATAGCAGTAAAGCCAACATTGGTTCATTAAAGGTGGGGTTTTCAATACATATTTGCATATCCACGCGAAAGTGCATATGTGTACGTGAAGGTATTATGTGGTCAGTGAATGTTTTGGTATGATAATAATTTGGTTTTATAATGATTGCTGTAAACTAATTAAGCGTACATCAAAGTGTATGCGTGTGTGTGCGAGATTGTTTTGATGGGTACCCACAAGTAAATAATTTTTTTTACTTAAAGGTAAATAATATAATAATAGCGAAAGCTGTTTTTTGTAAAAAGTTTATAGGACATTCTGGGTAAGGGCAGTAGCAGTAGAAACTTTTGTTAGAGCAATTAAAAATTTAAAACAAATCAATAACAGAGACAAACACAAATGTTATATATTTTTTTTAGTTTTTACATACTAATCCTATGAGGAATTTTCTATATAAAGTTGATGTTTTTCCGTTCCCAACTCCTATGTAATAGATAAGTTCGACAGTATTTGCATCCCATCTATAGGAATTCATTCTCAACCTGCACTAGCAGCAATTCTCTACCTGCTTTAAATTTGCTGGTAATTTAGTATTCATTGAATTTTACACACAAATTATAATCTTTATACAAAATTTAATATTTTACCTTAATGATTGTACTCGTATTGTGGGTGCGCATACACACAAACACATATTTTCGTGTAAGTACTAATGCACTTTTAGGTATCCGAGTGTGTGAACAAATATTCCTTTCACTTCATTATAATTAAAATTGTTCATATCATAAAAAAAATATAGGCATTGTAAACATTTATGTTTGTTGTGTATTTTAAAAATAAAGGGATTTACTCGAACTTAACCTCTCAAATAACAACACTGAAAGAAAAATTGATGTAATTAGTAAATGGCTTAGGTAGATTTACTGTTCAAATTCGCAGTTGACTACTTTTTTTTGTTAATTAGTTCAATACATAATTGTAAATATTTTTCTTTTCAACAAGACACACAATCAATGCTACAAACGATCTTTTGTGTAATGTCTTTAAAGTCTCAAAGTCATCAACAACTTGGATGGCCACTGGTCACTTCTGAAATCCATTGTCCCTTAAAACACAAAATCGATGCTGTCGTTCACGAGATAGTGCCTCGAACAATTGAACAGGTATATAAAGCATGTCGTGGTAGCCATTTGAACAATGTTGTGTTTCATTCATAAGTATCAATTATTAAAGTTACTTATTTCCATGTTTTTCAGTGTATTAAACATAACTCTGCTTCGTTTGTAATGGATGATTGCAATTATAATAACAATCAATCGATATGGTATACGTATCCTTGGCCGAAGTAATACTTTGCATACTTTAATATTAAATTACATAAAACGAAAAGTAATAAATTTAATGGCAGTGTGTAAACTAATATGAATGTTAATAAACCCGTTTAGAACGCCAACAATTAGTGGTCCTATTTTTATAAATAGCGCAGAAGTTAACTGTAAGGGGTTGTAGCCACAACCCCAAAGGGTAAAAATTAAGTTGGTTTTAATTGCAGTATTACAATTTTGTGTAGTTTAAATGACAAATATGGGATGTTAAATTGTCAAAATTAAAATAATTCTCTTGTTTGTTTTTATCGATCTGTGCAGAATATGAATATGTTTTTCATTGTTCGGTTTAAGATCTATTCTATTATTGCTAATAGAATTTGTTTTTACAAGAGTTGTGTGAAATGGATTATGTTGACAGCTGGCAGGGCAGATAGCTATTTCGATGGTTGCCAAACCATCATCATCAGTGCCGTTTGCTGTGCCTTCTCCACTCATTATCACAACCTTAAGTGTTAAAAGCTTCACACAATCAATGTGAAGCTCACACACACCGGTGCGAAAATGGTATCAACGAAGACAACGTCAACACAATCCACACAAGCTCTTGTCTATGCTTTGTCCATCGGACAAAATAGCATAGAATTGTTTTTGGCATCAAATGCCAACCCAGTGTACCTCCCGTGTATGTATTCTCTTGTTTGTTTTTATCGATCTGTGCAGAATATGAATATGTTTTTCATTGTTCGGTTTAAGATCTATTCTATTATTGCTAATAGAATTTGTTTTTACAAGAGTTGTGTGAAATGGATTATGTTGACAGCTGGCAGGGCAGATAGCTATTTCGATGGTTGCCAAACCATCATCATCAGTGCCGTTTGCTGTGCCTTCTCCACTCATTATCACAACCTTAAGTGTTAAAAGCTTCACACAATCAATGAGAATACATACACGGGAGGTACACTGGGTTGGCATTTGATGCCAAAAACAATTCTATGCTATTTTGTCCGATGGACAAAGCATAGACAAGAGCTTGTGTGGATTGTGTTGACGTTGTCTTCGTTGATACCATTTTCGCACCGGTGTGTGTGAGCTTCACATTGATTGTGTGAAGCTTTTAACACTTAAGGTTGTGATAATGAGTGGAGAAGGCACAGCAAACGGCACTGATGATGATGGTTTGGCAACCATCGAAATAGCTATCTGCCCTGCCAGCTGTCAACATAATCCATTTCACACAACTCTTGTAAAAACAAATTCTATTAGCAATAATAGAATAGATCTTAAACCGAACAATGAAAAACATATTCATATTCTGCACAGATCGATAAAAACAAACAAGAGAATACATACACGGGAGGTACACTGGGTTGGCATTTGATGCCAAAAACAATTCTATGCTATTTTGTCCGATGGACAAAGCATAGACAAGAGCTTGTGTGGATTGTGTTGACGTTGTCTTCGTTGATACCATTTTCGCACCGGTGTGTGTGAGCTTCACATTGATTGTGTGAAGCTTTTAACACTTAAGGTTGTGATAATGAGTGGAGAAGGCACAGCAAACGGCACTGATGATGATGGTTTGGCAACCATCGAAATAGCTATCTGCCCTGCCAGCTGTCAACATAATCCATTTCACACAACTCTTGTAAAAACAAATTCTATTAGCAATAATAGAATAGATCTTAAACCGAACAATGAAAAACATATTCATATTCTGCACAGATCGATAAAAACAAACAAGAGAATACATACACGGGAGGTACACTGGGTTGGCATTTGATGCCAAAAACAATTCTATGCTATTTTGTCCGATGGACAAAGCATAGACAAGAGCTTGTGTGGATTGTGTTGACGTTGTCTTCGTTGATACCATTTTCGCACCGGTGTGTGTGAGCTTCACATTGATTGTGTGAAGCTTTTAACACTTAAGGTTGTGATAATGAGTGGAGAAGGCACAGCAAACGGCACTGATGATGATGGTTTGGCAACCATCGAAATAGCTATCTGCCCTGCCAGCTGTCAACATAATCCATTTCACACAACTCTTGTAAAAACAAATTCTATTAGCAATAATAGAATAGATCTTAAACCGAACAATGAAAAACATAATTAAAATAATTATGAAAAAAAACGTTGTAAAAATTTAAAAACCTTAGAATTTTTTTAAAACATTCTAAAATTTTTTGACAAATAAAGAAGGATGTAAAAAAGGATGTTTGCAACCGGAATTTGCTACGAATTTTGTATAAGAACATATCTGTGTAACACTGCCAGGTGAATGAGAGCACGATTATAAGCAACCATACAGTTTTGACTTTGTAGCGTGTCTCTCACAATAGATTACACTCAAGTCGACGCAACCAACATATGCAAACATAAACAGTTTATGTTTTAATCAATTTGTCATGTTGGTACTTTATGTTGGTTGCGTAGACTTAAGTGTACTGTATTGCGAGATATATAGATATATAGATTAGGGCGGGGCGATTTGTATGGAAGGAAAAAAACCTTAATGGGCGCTTCGCGTTTCTGATTCTTGGGATTGTACTGAGCAAAAAAGTCCACTAGACCATAGGTCTACGGTGAAAATCGAGCTTCCCCATTTTGACTTGAAGTTTTTTCTCAGAATTTATTTTTTTTGGAAAATTTGCAATTTTTCTTGGGCTCATATTTCGTAAACTATTTGAAATTTTGAGTTATTTTCAAAAGCAAAGTTATAGCTATTGTCTTGGACTACATTTTCTCTGAACATATTACTTAGAAAAAACTTCGTTTTAATGGTCAAAAAGTCGAAAATGTAGAAAATTCACCACTTTTTATCACGTTTTTTTAGATATTTTGGCCTATAACAGCCAAACCATTGAGATTTTCGATCCAATACTAACACAAGAATTGTAGCCAAGACAATAGTCAAGAACTCTCTAGTACATCGCAAAAGCATTGGAATGCTCCTTCAGGCAGTTTTGGCCTTGTGAAAGTGCATATTTTTCCTGAAAATATTGATAAATTACCATTTTCAGTTGTTCATAGCGCAAAATCATAACAATGTTCTATATATTATTTTTTTCAACTTTTTTTGTTTTGTTCAATATTTATTTTGAAAATTATGAGAAATTCATTTAAAGTACAAAATAATGTATTGGAAGAGACAAGGTATGAATCAAGAAGAAAGCAATTATTCTTTTAAACGATTCCACATAAAAAGTTCCAATTCAGTCTAATTTTAATTCAAAGATTGCCTTGCAAATCTTTTCGAGATTCCATACGAGGCGCTTTCTTTCGGCCTTCAGATACAGATACCATTATACCTTCACGATTTACGTCGATTGAGCGCTTAGCAACACTAGCTAGTAGCTGCACATGACGCTCCGTACCTTGAATATGACAAGGTATTAATGGGTCTGGAAATGGTGGATCTTCATCATCTACACATTCGAGGTATTGTTGTAAATGCTCATACGGAACTTTCCTGGTAAATGGTGGTTCAAATAACAATGCTTTGTCCTCTAAATCGATCATATGAACGTAATCCGTACAATCAAAATTAATGTTTGGTTTTACATATTCGCGAAGCTCAGTTAAATCGCATACGTTGTCGCGAATATACATTATTTTTTTGAGTGCCAATTTACGAATGTCTTTACAATCATCAAATAACATGCTCAACAAAACATTTTCACTGTGTGCGAAATAGGAATTATTCTGTATTACGGGATTTACGATGTTACGTAAGTTGTCTGGTAAATAATGCGTCCACTGGATGAATTTTCCAAGCAGAACACTACCGTATACAGCCGAATTGTAGTATTTGACGTTGAAATACATGGGAACATACACTTTCATGATGTACCTTGCCAAAATTTGTAAATTTTGTGATGGATTTTCTGTCGCAATATATACACGGAGCAATCTACTAGCTTTTGTTATCCACCTCGAATGTCCTACCGGTCCAGGTTTAATGTTTGCAAGATTAATTGAGCAACTACCATTTGAAACGGCTTGGGCAATTTGGTATAGATATTTAACGTCCGTGGAAAGTTGATTTTCAGCATCTGTACTCATTGGAGGAATGTGTTCAAGTGGAATAAGTTTAAAGTTTTCGATAACCTGAAAAATTGTTAGATTATTTCAATTAAAAGAAATACAAAACTATATCGTATAGAGGAAGAAGTACATAAAGTTATGAATTTACTTGTAATGTATTGCAAATATCTATCCTTTGAGCTAACGATCCAGTGCTTTTTGTCGGTCCAGTAGTGGCCGATTTTTCGACAGCGTTGTACAGATGTCGGAACGGCAACTCGTTGAAATGAAGTAAACAGATAAACCAATGTATTGGTCTCTCTATATAGTGTTCGATGAGACGCAATACACCTCCAGATGTGCCAGTGTTTGCCACCTCACCGTCACTAGAGACGGCAATTAAATTTTCAAGTGAAAGATTTTTAGATATTAAAAAATTCATCAATTCGTCATGTTTCGCTTTGGAGGTTTCGCCTTTGCCTTCTAAATTCACATAGCCAATAAGTGACGAATGTGGTTCACGTATTACTACTAGGTGTGGTTCTTTTCGCATTGTTGTGTGATATACTTCATTAATTTTCTCCCGAGTTAATGAATCATTTTTGCGACCATCAAACGAAAAAGCGATCAACGATTCACCATCGTGATATGCTCGTAAAATATCTTGTCTCGATTTTTCACGCTCTCGGCTCACTTTTCTTTTATCCATAATAATGGTTTCACCTCGCTCATCCTTAAACTGTATGTCAGCGAATAAAGCTGAAGCTAAAACAGATGCTAATCGATCGGATACCCCAAAGCGATCGCACATCATTGCAAACCGTGGTGTACTATATCGTGGAGTATATATTCTTCGCACGGTTGGTGTATGGATTTCCGAACCAGGAGGTTCATAGTTTTGCAATTCATGCACATCTGATGCGGTTGGTTGAAATATTGGATCAGATGACGCACCTGAATGTAGAAATGGTAACACAGTCGATATTTCTGTCTCGACTGGCAAATATTCAGGTATTGTAAGTTTGCGTTCGTTATGCTGATCCAACATGAATTCATGGAGTCGGTCAGGAATTTTGCCACAATTACATCGAACTGTTTTGAGCTGGCATTTACATTTTCCGATATAAAATATTTGCGTTGTGCTGTCAACAAATTCTCTGAATTTAGCATAATTTCTTTTTTGTCTCTTACAAGCTTCACGGTAACTTTTCAATAATCTGCCCAATTTCTTAATAATATTTTTTTTTTTCAATAACCTCAATGTTTAATTTGTTCCAAATTTGTATCAATTTGTCGCAAACGTGTGGGGTGAATGTGTCGTATGAAAACATTTTATTTGCGTTTTTGCAACGAGCGGCCAAGAAAAAATAATGTTTCAAAATGTCGCTCGTAGTTGGAAGCGAAATATCGTCTAATTCAGCCTCTAAACCGAATGCCAATACGTTTTGCGAAGGCATGTGTTCTAAATTTAATGATGACGCTGATGATTCTGGCTGCGTCTCCATCTCAACATTCTCTGTATTATCAGAATCCACTGGATTATCCATATTTTTTATATCTTAAATAAAAAAATGTTTTTTATAAGCACTGCACAGTTTATACACGAAACAATTATTTTTAAAACTTACATTTGCGGCAGATATTTAAAAATTCGTATTTATTTTATTTGTGTATTTGATGCTGTGATCGTTTGCAATAAACTAACAAATATGCGTCAAATGAACTGAAAAGAATAGCAGAATAAAAAAATAAGAAATAAAATAAAAAAATAGAATAAAAATAAGAAATAGGACATTTTCTATGATTTTGCGCTATGAACAACTGAAAATGGTAATTTATTAATATTTTCAGGAAAAATATGCACTTTCACAAGGCCAAAACTGCCTGAAGGAGCATTCCAATGCTTATGCGATGTACTAGAGAGTTCTTGACTATTGTCTTGGCTACAATTCTTGTGTTAGTATTGGATCGAAAATCTCAATGGTTTGGCTGTTATAGGCCAAAATATCTAAAAAAAACGTGATAAAAAGTGGTGAATTTTGTACATTTTCGACTTTTTGACCATTAAAACGAAGTTTTTTCTAAGTAATATGTTCAGAGAAATTGTAGTCCAAGACAATAGCTATAACTTTGCTTTTGAAAATAACTCAAAATTTCAAATAGTTTACGAAATATGAGCCCAAGAAAAATTGCAAATTTTCCATAAAAAATAAATTCTGAGAAAAAACTTCAAGTCAAAATGGGGAAGCTCGATTTTCACCGTAGACCTATGGTCTAGTGGACTTTTTTGCTCAGTACAATCCCAAGAATCAGAAACGCGAAGCGCCCATTAAGTTGTTCAAATCGCCCCACCCTAATATAGATATATATAGAGGAGACCAAAAGTCTGTTTACATTTGTATCGGTAGCTTCTTTACGCAAGAGCAGCCAATGGGAATTCAGTGTCATGGTATTATTCAGCGGCGTGCGTTCTTTGACTTCTATGACTTTGCGCTTATTACAACATACAACATAGAAAATATGGATTCAAGGAATGTCTTGAGGAAAAGACATGTTCAATAGTGAATCAACCATGTTCTGGCTGACTTAAAACTGTTGCACTTATGGAATTTTTGGACCACATATTTATATTAGAGGACTTGCTATTATAGTGAACTAGTGGGCCCGGCAATGCTTCGCTATTGCATATTTACTTGTAATATATTTCACATTTAGGTCTACAAAGTACTTTGAAAACGGTACTTAAGCTCTGATAGTTCGTAAGATACAGCCTTTTTTACTTTCAAGTTGTATGGGCGGTACCACGCTCATTTATCCAATCACAACTAAGAACTGCAACTAACAACAGGTCATCAATACCAGTTGGTAAAATTTTCGTATCACTCTGTCTATTGGAAAAGCCTGCAGAGCGATTTTTGAAAAGGGGGCGTGGCACCCCCCCACTTTCGCCCCGGCTGTAATTAATACAGCTCCAACAACATATATACTAAATCTCATCTTCATACCTCTGATAGTTCATGAGATATAGCCCTTTTGATTTTCAAGTTGTATGGGCGGTGCCACGCCCCTTTATCCAATCACAACCTTTTATAGCCAGGGACTATCAACAGGTCAACAGTAGCACTTGGTAAAATTTTCGTATCAATCGGTCTTTTAGAAAAGCCGTTAGAGCGATTTTTGAATATATACATATTTAGTATATATGTGCCACGCCTCTTTGTCCAATTTGACCGAATTGTAAATCTAAACCACCCGGGGCGCCACCCAAACGCATACAAAAAAATTTATGCAAATCGGTCCAGCCGTTTAGGAGGAGTTCAGTCACAACACACGTACAGTAGAATTTCCCGACTTTTCCGGAAGGTTTTCCAAAATTTTCTTTCGTAAAAACCTACTCCTGGCAATTACGAATAACTGAAAAAAAAATTGAGCCAAATCGGTCCAACCGTTCTCGAGTTTTGCGCTTAGCAACACATTCAGCGACTTATTTTTATATTATAGATATAAAGGGTAAAATTAAATTGTTGCTGTAATATACTTCGTAGGGCACAAATTGCCTTAAGGAAATCAATATTGTGGTATTATTTGTGGGATACCATGTCCTCCAAACCGTCCACCATTTGTAATCCATTGGGTATAAAGCGGGGCTTGCAGAAGACCATTCTTCAGAGAAAATGTAAGCTGAAAAAGAGTTATTGAGAACAGGTCTGTGTCATTTGAGCCTTATGAGCAGACGCAGAAACTTGACAGAAAGCCCACGGCTGGTTTTGCAATAGGGAATGGTTTATATGGCTTTGTAAACTTTGCACGAAGTTTTGACCCCTTGTTCAAAACAATGCAAATAAAAGACCAAGTGGTGGGATTTCCCCCATCATACCATAACTGAAGCTGAGTGATGACTAGGGTGTTCAAAACCGAAACCGAAAAACCGTAAACCGGTTTTTTTATTTAAAACCGTATGCCGGTTTTTGCAAAAGTGTCATTTTCGAATAACCGGTTTAACCGAGTTTTTTCCTTCGGGTACTCGGTTTTTTTAAAATTGCTTTGTTACAACTCTAAAAGGAGTTATTGAAAAAGTAAAAATTTTAAAATTGAATTTAAAATTAATTTAGAATAAACTTTTTACATTTTGTAACCGAGAACGTTATTAGAAGCTTTGTCAAAATTTTAAAATTCAATTTTAAATTAATTTAGAAAAAACTTTTTACGTTTCATAGACGAGATTGCTTTTAGCTTTGTAAAATTTTAAATTAATTTAGAAAAATCTATTTACACGTTATTTAAGTGGATCTACAAGTCGGAGTGAATCTCGCCGACGATGATAGTGATGATGATGATGCGGTGAAATAGTGGAAGTCGACAAATCATACGAGCTCATTAAAAACGTGTCCTAAGATATCGCAAAATTGTGGAAGCATGTTAATGCATTTAACAATTCGAGCGAAAAACAAAGAAAATTGCAGAGCTATTTTTTTCCAGGAGCACAATAAAGAACTAACGCCGGTGGAGCTCCTTATCTGCAATGATTAAACAGTTTCTAAGAACTAACCCATGTGTCAACCATTGATTATAAGAAATAACAATTTTGAGAGATTTAAGCTCAGCGCTTCAGCCTTTAGCTCTCGCAATTAAAAGATTATCAAATGATTCAGCGAATCTAATCGACGCTGAAGAAGTATATGCGTTTATACTGAAACAGCTCAAAAATATAGACTCGGTATATTCTAGGCAGCTGCGACACAAAGTTATACCATGATTTAAGGGAAGAAGAAAACAAACATTGAATAGCCTAATTATATATCTTATCTTCGGAAAATATCCTACAAGCTCATCCTGTGTAAAGTATTCTAAAAAGACGGAAACGATAGAATATGCGAACGAATTTTAAAAGACTTTATCCTGCAATTTCCCCAACAACTGCAGAGATTAGTAACAGTTCAGATAGTGAGATGGAGGAATCCCCTAATGGCAGTCTTTGCAACGATTTAAACAGGACAATAAATAACATCCAAAATCCACCAGTGAAAACCAATTGCAATGACACAAGACTATATGAAGATTTTAATTATTTTGATAGTTTTAATAAAAGGACAGAAAAGCTCAACATCCTTTTAAACGCGCTTTTGTCAATAAATCCAACTTTCACAACTTTCTGTATCAAGCTTTATAAAAACGAAACAGAAGAATAGACACAAAATTTAGCACTTAGCATACTATTTCTTAAATACTGTTTTAAAAACAAAATTAAACATATTCCAAAGATACTACTTTAAAAAATAAAATGAGAGATTCCAAAATTTTTAAAAAAGTAAAAACACAAATAAAAAAAAACATTTCTTATTTTTTGTAAATAAATCCATTTTTTTAAACCAAATTATTTTATTTTTATTTTTAACTTTTTAGAAAAAACCCGGTTAAACCGGTTTTCTTTCAAATGTTGTATTCGAAATCCGAGTTTTCTAAAAAATCAATTTTTCGAATAACTCGGAAACCGGGTTTTTGAAAAAAGGAGGAGGTATTTGAACACTCTAGTGATGACCCATTCCAACCCGTGGGATAGATTCCTGCACTGTAACAATTTTGTCTTGTGTGAACAAGATTTTTCTGTGCAAGTTGTCACGGTTATTCACCGAAAAACGTTTGCAATTTCCAATTCTATTTTATTTAAAGCTGCAGTCAACAAATGTCCTATACGTCGTTAGGAAGCACGAAGTCCTATTTTTTTTAAATATGACCTATTGATTTTTCATCTCACGGGCCATGATTTTTTTGTTTCGGGTGGGTTTCGCTGAATTTTTAAATTACAATTTGAATTGAATTAGGTACCAGTGTCCAAACATGTGACTAATCTCAAGCGGTCGGAACGTTTTGAAAATGTCCCCTTTTTTGATTTCGCACTAAGGAAGCCTTATAACAGCGATACGGTTCCCTTTATCTGGCCACTGCATAGTGAATTCATTTATACAGTCTAACGCCATAGTGGTTGGCTTTCATAAACCATGTTGTAATCACTGAGAATATTTAATTCTACTATTGAAATGGGTATGTTCAAAGGAGCAACAATATTTTTGTCCCTACTAAGTATATATGTTTTACTAACAACAATATTATGACTTAGAAGAAGTGAAAGAGAGCAGAGTTTGGATAACGGATGTTTTTTGAGTTTGCTGCTTTCTTCATTGTCGCCTCCGTGTACAAAATATAAATATTTTTGATTTTTTGGTGTTTGTCGCTTCCGTAACCGTAAGCTCTGAATATTCGATAAAGTTTTATAAAGAAAACTTAAATTAATATTTTATCGATCTCAAGAACATCAAATAAAACACATTGCGACCGTGGAAGCACCGATAATGGAGGTAAATCACTGTTAACACGGCATGCCGGTTAATAGAGGTTCGAATAATCGAAACTCAACTGTGTATGTACAACACATATAGACATTTCCAGGATTGCGAACGAGACACTCGAACGCTTTCAAGTTAAAAAAATATATGAAAACTTAAAATTTTTTTAAGGTTCTTATAAAGGCTTTATTGCGTTTTAGGAGCACTACTTATGAGTTCAAAATGCTAACTGATAACTTCAACGAACACAAAATACTTAAGAAAAACAAAAGGTTGCGAACGGAGCAAATAAATGGATGTCATATTAGCCAGTATATGGAAAAATTTTAAAATCAGCGAATTTTGTCGCATTATTTTGGAGTAAATGTTTTAAATTATAATGGAATAATAACACCAGTTTACAAATCTTTATTTTTTGTCAGCTGCAGAGTTGTAAATAATTTTTTTCTATAGATTTCGGCCTCCTAAACACGAATATGAGATTTAAAAATTTTTCCTCTGATTAGTTTTCAAGATATGAATTTTTGAATTATTTTGCAAATTTTTTATGAGATGCATCAGCTTATTGAAGAATAATTCGTAAACGCGTTCAACGATTTGAACAAATTGGTCTCCAATTAAAGGTAATGTGCTCTCCTAAAACCCTTCTATACAAGCTGTTAACATCGGTTGGGTAGTTTTGATGGTAGGAGCATTTAACGTTTAAAAAACTATTTTTTTTGTGCAAAAATCACGATTTTAAATTTATAAAAAAAATTATAAAAAATATTAATCGCAAAACTAAATCCAATGTCATAAATTGAGTATAAAGACTGGACTTTCCCGAGCAAAACAAGCCATCGTTTATAAAAATTGGGTGATAAGAGGGAGAGTTACACTTTTTTTAAGAGGACACTACAAATGGTAAATTTTTTGATTTTAAGCATATAACGGTAGGCTTATGGCTAAACTTTACGTTACATGAAAATGACGATAAAAAGTGGAAATGCCATTGTACTTCGGGTTGATCATGCATCACAAAAATGTTAAATTTGAAATCTTAGCTGATCATTTTTAGAAAATATCGATATTTATTATTTCTGCCGACTGGACCAAAAGTCTTTTTACTTTTTAAACGATGACAGTACAAAACTGGACCAATGAGATAAAAACAGGTTATTTATTATAAAAGTATACAAGCAGGGATTTTTGTATGATTATTGATTATTTTGACATTGCTTAAAACTGGAGGCTGGAAGTACATTTTAAGCCTACATTTTTGAAAAATATCGACGGGTGATTTAAATCCAAAAGTGTTAAAACTGTATTCTAAGGAAACTATTGAATCTTTTCCTTATCTATTAGTTGCAGTAACAGAGGATGTACCGTATTTTATATAGTTTTTGTTTGTTTGAATTCATAACTTATTGTAAGGTTTATGACATAATGCCAGAGTCGTCTTTGATTCCAAAATATATACAGTAAATTGGTTTTTTTGCTGGTAGCAAAATAAAATAGAATATATTTCAATGCAGTCTGTGTCGAGACAATGCTGCTGGCTATTAATTAGGGATATGCGAAAAATACATCAAATGTGTATGTTCGAAAATATATTTTATAAGCAAAGACTGAAACATAAAACATTTTTATTCTCAAAAAGGATTCCACCATTGGCTTCCATAACATGACGCTAATTTAGATAATGCCAATGGCTTTAGTGGACTGCATAGCAGATATGTTTTAGTTAAGTGTGCATATCAGTGGTACGAAGATTGATATTGTACTTGAATATAGATAATCTTGTCTTACAACCCCCAATTACGTTGATTGTGACAATGGAAACTGAATATTTGGCAAGAAAAGTATGTTTCGTATTTTTCAGGCAATGCCACAACTGGACATCCGTTCAGTGGTAGCAAATGTGAGAAGGCATTATGTTAAGTAAGTGTGATGCTACAAACGATGCGGCATAGTTGCCAATAGAAATATTTCACTGCATGGAATTAAGTAGCACCAAATTTACATACAAAGATATTCAGAAGGCAATATGGATGTTCCCAGGTCAATAGTCGAGAAACCAAATCGATCACCTGGTAACCGATGCCTTGTCCTCAGTGTCCTGAATGTGCGTGTGATGCAAATAAATGTAGACATAGTAAGGCTATATGACTCACAATTTCGCTTTCTATGACCACTGCATCCATCCGACGAGCCCTGATATGATAAATAATGTCGCAAATTGTCTGAGAAATAAGGTGCAGCATAAACGAGTGCTATGCAGGAACAATATAAGGAGAAGAGGAGAGAGGCTTTTAAAACGGAAAAAGTGTCTATGTAAAAGAAGAGGGTAAGAGAGCGAGGAAAATTGTACAAAAAGGTTCATCGTCTAAGCCATACTGTCTAACGTTAACCTTCGCATGCTTCTTGCGTTATTCTGAATTAACACAGTTTGTATTTTCAGATTCACAACTAATGACACCTGCTTGTTTATCGACGAATGGTTTTACTAGACATGCCTATTGACTCGACACTATACTACAAAGTTGCTGTCGACAACATCGAGGGGCCGACAATGAAAGAAAAATGTAGGTGACTGGAGCCAGGAGTCGAACCTGGGATCTTCCGCATGGTAGTCGCGTGTTCTAACCATGATCCACGGGCGGTCCAAAGACGGGGACATAAAAGATATATTCTATAAGCGTCTGAGAAAATACATGACCGGGAGACCGTGTTCTGGGAGATTTTAATGCTAAAATAGGAAGGGAAGATGCTCTAGGTTTAGCATTGGAAAACTCAGTCTGATCAAAAGACATGAAACCAGATTGATTACTTGGTAATCGATGGAAGGCACGTCTCAAGCGTTACGGACGTGCGTGTGATGCGCGGTGTAAAAATTGACTCGGGTCTCCACCAATTTGCACCCAAGGTTGACAATCTAATACCACTTGTAACCAAATGCAAAGGAAGCTAGATATCACAAAGCTGCATAACACCGAGCCAATGCCTACTCCAACCAACTGTCTCAACTTCTTCAAACGAACCACCCTAATTCTGGTGTTCCCGACACCCAGTGGCAGTATATTGCGAATTCGATGACTACTGCCGTAACGACAGTACTGGGTTATAAAAAACTGGTACCATAAAGAATGCCTCGAAATGTTTGAGGAAAAGGATAATAATATAAATGTCAGCATTGAGATCAAGAGACGAATATTGATCGCAAATCGCTGCTACTATGCGCTTAGCAAGCAGTTTAATTAGAAAGCCCTTTCTCAAATCATGGGTAATGACACAAGAGAATCAATCTATTCTGTGAGACTTCGAGAAAAAAACCGATAATTTTTTAGACCCATCATCTTTAACGGCGAGTACCGTAGTCGAAGTAACTATGCATGTACAGGAGGCGGCGACCCAAACTTTGTCGGATGGACCAGGTGAAAGATCTGTTACCTGAAAACGGTATGACAAACAGTCTACACAGCGCAAACGACCGAACCGCTTGGAATTCTGCTGCGTAATAAGAAGAATTAGAAAACGAAGAAGAAAAAGAAAATACAATGTACTATCGAGTGTGTTATATGAAAGACTAAGACCCATCTTATCGAATTTTATTGGTTCTTATCCGTGTGGCTTTGGACTTTGTAAAATCACGACCGACTAAATAGTCATACTACGTCAAGAAAATCCAAAAAAATAGTTATTGACACTTTAAACATATTTGAACCAACTTTTCAGCAATTTTATACTGGTTATCTTACTATGTAAATTATTAAAAATCTCAGTATAATTTTTTTCAAATATATGTAATCAACAAATGTTAAAAAAGTAGATTGTATTAATTATTTATTATAAAATGGGAAGATCAGGGTTCAATTCCCGTCTGAGTCATCTACATTTCTTTGATCGGCGGCCCCCTCGATTTTTTCGACAGCAACTACGCAGTACTGAAGTCAAGTTAAAGCTTCTTAAACAGCTAACGTTCGGTTTCGGCGTTAAATTGTAGGTCCCGTTACATGAGTCTAAAAACAGAAGCGTTTTAACCACTCAACTGTGAGTGAGTAACTCTCACATATCTCATTTGTGGGATGTAAAGGGAATAAAGTAAATATTAAAGTGAAATAATTGTTAACTGTTTCTAAAGCAGATTTACTACTCAACAGTATAGTGACCAGTCAGCACTTCCATTTCACTATATAATTTGAACCTAAGATTTTATTCCTATTTGTTACGTAGATCTGTTTAACACTTTGGCTTAGTTTTACATTTTCTGCTGCAGTTTGAGTGAAATTTCCATCATCTGGTTTTTACTTACAAAAAATAACCATTAAACATTAAAAAGACGATGGGAACACAGTAAAAGAATTTTTCATTTCTTTATCCTTTTGTGAAAGTGTTCTGACATTAGCAAAGCCGATTTATCATAATGTGCGAACGAGGTACAGGTAGAAAGTTTGACAGGAAATGGGACAGATTGTCGCAGAAATAGTTAAATTTTGTAAAAGGTGTTTAAATTATTATATTTGTAATCCGTTAAACTGAAACATATTTCGTGTAGAATATGTTATAACAGACGAATTTAAGTTATCAATGAAATCCAGAAGAAATTAATAAATCAATCAAAAATTTTATGGCAGCATGAAAATCCACAGAAATTTAGGCTTTTCGGTTTTTCACAAACTCATACACTTCTTCCGTGACCATCGTGTATATCAATCAGTATGACAATGGTGATTTAGTTTATGCTCACCTGAGAATGGTCGATCCTTTGGATGTTCGCATGCATGACAACATTTACATGCAGAGTGATGTTACCAACATTAAAATCTACGATTATGGCTACATTTTTTTTCTCCTTGCTCTGCTATTTGCTTTAGCTCAACATGGCTTAACTCACTACCATTTGCAATTTTTTATCCTTAGGTTTTGTTGCTGTTGTAGAACTCTGTCCGTTTTTTTCTTCTTTTGCTTCTATAAAGATTGAGTGAATAGTATATGGAGCATCAACACTACCAACAATGTCCTAGAATGGCATCGTTATTTTGCATAATGGTCGTGTCATTTATTCTATTGAGTTGTGATTATGTGGGTGAATTTTTCACATGTCCTATGGTGTAAAGGTATTTTGAGTGTTGCATGAAAAAAGGACATTTACGCCTTGACAACAGATTTAGCAAAGACCAATTTTAACGGGCGTAGAAGCACACCAATGGTTAATGTCGACCTATGACAAGAGATAATTTAAAATATTAGAAATTCAAATTTCGACAGCAGTTGTGTTGAGCGATGTAATAAAACAATCAAAATAAATGGATTCTTTTTTGAGGTGTGGGTGTCAGAAGATAGGGTAGGAAATTGGTGAAATCTAGTTGCTGTAGAAGGGAAATTGCTTTAATTTGCAAGGTGTAAAGAAAATATTTGAATGTGATAGAAATGTGTTTACCTAAAATATTACTAAAGATAAAATTAAAAATTTCTTTTGGGAAATTTAAATACTTTAGTGAGAAATTTCTTTAATATTCGAGCTATTAAGAATATAAAAGTGGAAAAATAAAGTTTTGAAAAAAATTTATAGAAACCTTTTTCCATAATACATTACACTAAAAATTTTTTTTTTCTATGAACAAAAACAATTATAGAAAAACAAAATTAAAAAACACTAAGGTTTATTTTAGGCGAGTTTTGTACAATTTTTTTAAACTTTAATTGAGTTGTTCTCATATATACACTAAACTAAATTTCAAAACAATCGGAGACATCAGAAAAACTAATCCCAACTCCCATTTCCCACCAATTTCCCCTTTTTGGTGTCTGTCCCACAGATTACAGCCGTAGATTATAAGCAATCGATGCAGCAGCATTTCCTCAGACATTATGCGACTTTGATCATCGTACCAGGGCTTGTCTGATCGTGTATTTCATTACCCAGAACGGTTGTTTCGGTAGTGGTCATAGAATTTGTAATATGCTGCCTCTGTGTGTCGGGAGCATCAGACCCAGGGGGTTTGTTTAAAGTAATTGAGAGAGTTGGTGAGAGTAGGCATTGGCGATCTCTGTTGTATGCAGGTTTGTGATGTCTACCTTCCTTTGCGTTTGGTTACGAACGTTTTTAGCACTACTTAAACGTGTGCGTACGGAGGTTAAGTTCTAAAATGAGCTCTGTCGGTCAAAAAATACTCTCACCTCCTATACAAACTCCTCCGTTTTGGAGTGTCCGTCGATTACAGCAGTAGTTTAATATATATCAAGCTGACATTTAAAATGCAAACTTCTATCGTTAAAGCAGACGTTAATTTCCAAGATGAGCCTAATCGGTTAAAACCCTCTCATACAAAGTGTTCCATTAAGGGGGTCTGTCCCAGCAGTTACTGCAGTAGTTTAAGAGCTATCGAGCTGAAATTTGGTATGCAAGCTTCTATTTATTATTCGAAGGTGAAGTTGTGAAATGAACAATATCGGACAAACACCACTTCCACCTCCCATACTCGTAAAAAATCCAGCATGTTGGGGTAGAACAACATTACAATATTCTCAGCTTATATAAACAATTCAAGGTAAGTATTTGACATTTCTGTAAAAAATTACTGACAAAAAATGGATGTGGTGTACTAAAAGTAACGTCCAACTCTCACGATCTCACATTTTTGGCGGTAAAAAATTTTATAAAATGTAGTTGTATTGCAAATAACCAGTTTTATCACCATTTTTACAAATGGTGAAGGATATCTGAGTTTCGGCATAGCCGAAGATAACTAATTTACTAGTTTATAACTATGATAGAAGTTTTTTACTAGTGGAACTAATTTTTAAGGTGAGACTGCACTTGCATCATCAGTAAAAATGTTATTAAAAATTCAAAGATTATTAATGCAGTCCTTTTAATTATAAAGGAAACTAAGTTCAGAATTGGACATTTTAATTTAGTAAAATGTTAGAATTTATCTTTACTAATACTAATCAGAAAACAATTTTCGTCAATGATCACGCTGGACCTTTCTGTGGAAATGCATGCCTCTAAAGTCTCTTCTTTCCAATCCTTTTAGAAACTTAAAATCTGTTCATATTTAACCATTTTTTCACCGTAACTCAAGATCATTACCTAATGTTTTTTTTTGTCACACGGTATTATTCATAGAATAATGCGTGCGTTAGCAATGCACATTTATATTGAAGTAGCATTAAAAGAAAAAATATTTGAAATGTGAAGTACGTTATTTATAAAACCCCAACAAAACTAGTTTATTAAAAACAAAAAAAAATGTATTAATCACATATGAAATTTCGCTAAATTTTACAAATTTTCATAGACACTTAAATTGGCAATGGAAAATTGTGTACGTCCAAAACGCACGTTGTGTAATTCAACATTTTAAGTAAAGTTTCATTAAAAGAACATTATAGTGCTGTCCAATATCTAAAATTTTTATTATAAACATAGCAATCAAAATGTATCTGCTTTAAAAAAAAAAAAACGTGGGTCTGCAGCACATACAATACCCATAATCTAAAATATAAAAATCTGAGTTAGAAAGTAACAAACCAAAGCATGGGCGGTTGAAAGTAAGTCTGCTTAAAACTAGTAAGGCGGTTATCTTCGGCTATGCCGAAGCTCAGATACCCTTCACCATTTGTATAAATGGTGGTAAAACTGGTTATTTGCACTACAACTATATTTTATTAAACTTTGTACCACAAAACAGGGGAGTTGGTGAGAAGTGGATGTTACATTTAGCTTCACACATCCATTTTGTCAGTAATGTTGTATCGATTGTATTCGATTTACCGATAAGTTTATGAGTTGGTGAGTTGGAGCTTATTTTTATGAATTTTGTAACTCCCCAAAAATTGGAAGTTGTGTGGGATGTGGGAGTAGTTTAAATTTGATCATGCTTATCTTAGAACTGAACCTCTGCATCTGGACAGAGGCTTACATACCAAATTTCAGCACGAAAGCTCATAAATTGTAGGGACATACAGACGGACACCCCCAAAAAGGGGAAGTTTGTATGAAAGGTGGGGGAAGTATTCGTCCGATATTGCTCATCTTACAACGTAAGCTCCTATTATAGGATTAAAGCTTGCAAATAAAATTTCAGCCCAATAATTCCTAACCTACGGCTATAAACGCGGGGGCAGTTACGCGGACACCCCAAAAAAGGTAGTTTGATGGAAGGTGGGAGCAGTTTTTGACCAACATTGCTTATCTTAGAAAGTATCCTCTGCTTAGATATTGAATCTTGCGTACAAAATGTCAGCTACATACCTCTTAAAATACAGCTGCAATCGCAGGGACAAACCCACAAAAGGGGGAGTTTGTATGGCAGGTGAGAGTAGTTTTTGACCAATCGGTATCATTTTAATTCCCAACCTCCGCTTAGATCAGAAAAGCTTTCATACAATATTTCAGCTTGATTGCTCTTAAATTACTACTGTAATCGCGGGGACTGACATACAAACACCCCCAAAAAGAGGGATTTTGTATATGAGGTGATAGTAGTTTTTGACCGATCGGTCTCATCTTACTACTCAACCTCCACTTGGTGTAGGCAAGATTGCATACAAAATTTCAGCTTGATTGCCCTTAAACTACAACTGTAATCGTAGGGATACCCCAAAAAGGGGGAGTTTGTATGGGAGGTGGGAGTAGTTTTTGACCGATCGGGCTCATTTTAGAACTCAACCTCGATTGAGAGCAGCAAAGCTTGCGAACAATATTTCTGCTTGATTGCCTTAAACTACAGCTGTAACCGCAGGGATAGACCCAAAAAAGGGGAGTTTGTATGGGAGGTGGGAGCAGTTTTTTACCGATCGGGCTCATCTTAGAACTCAACCTCCGCCTAGTGTTGGAAAGCTTGTATACAAAATTTCAGCTTAATTGCAAATAAACTACAGCTGCAATCGTAGGGAGAGACCCCAAAAAGGGGGAGTTTGTATGGGAGGTGGGAGCAGTTTTTGACCGATCGGTCTCATCTTACTACTCAGCCTACGCTTAGTGTAGGGAAGCTTGCATACAAAATTTCAGCTTAATTGCAAATAAACTACAGCTGCAATCGTAGGGAGAGACCCCAAAAAGGGGGAGTTTGTATGGGAGGTGGGAGTAGTTTTTGACCGATCGGGCTCATCTTAGAACTTAACCTCCGCTTTGATGATAGAAGCTTGCATTCCAAATTTCAGCTCGATATAACATAAACTGCGGCTGTAATCGCGGGGACAGACAGACGGACAGACGGACAGACGGACAGACGGTCACCCTTAAATCGACTCAGATTTCGATGCTGATCATATATATATATATATTGTTATACCTACCACGCCTCCTTATGGGCGTTACAAATGGAAGAACAAAATGAATATACCCTTCACTTCGTTCATGCGCATGGTGAAGGGTATAAAAATATGGGCATTTGATTTATTCTAATATACAAATATTTTAGTAATAATTTTTTTTTAAATTTTAATTAAAGTTGTTGCTTTGAGTAGCTGTAACGCTAGCGCCCTTTTTCAATTGGGTCTTCATACGAAGACTATATATCGATTGTGATTACAAAAGAGACAAAGCTAAATCGACCCCAAAACTCATTCTTGGTCGGTAGTTATGTATTTTGGAAGGTGTAAAAATTTTTTATGAACCTTTTAGTATAACTTCCTTTAAGAATTATATTTTTGAGGGTATCTTTTTATACCATCACCCTTAGGGATGAGGGTATATATCATTTGATACGACCCAAATGTGTAACACATAGAAGGAGTCACTTAAGACCCTAGGTATCTTTGAACCAAATTCTATTGTTGACTTTTTGAGTCGTTTGAGCCATGTCCGTCTGTCTGGCTGTCCGGCTGGTGCGCACGATAACTTTCGAAAAACGCAACCTAATGTTTTAAAATTTTGCTGGAGTTAATATTTCCCCAAATCTACTTACGGTATTGTAAATGGGCTACATGTCCCCGCCCCTTCTGGTACCTCCCATACAAATGCATCATTCCGCCCACTTTAGAAATCGAGTAATAATATAAATACACCCAACAGGATCGTATCCAAATTCTGTATTTAGAAATGTTTTAAAAGGATAAAGTTTTTGAGACAAAAATTGTAAGTCCAGCCACGCCCCTTCTGGTACCTCCCATACAAATGTACCTTTCCGCCCACTATAGAGATGTAGTAATAATGTCAATAAATCCAACGTGATCGTACCCAAATTCTTTATTTAGAAATGCTTTAACAGGATAAAGATTTTGAGAAAAAACTGGAAGTCTAGCCATGCCCCATCTGGTACCTCCCATACAAATCTGGTACCGCCCACTTCAGAAATCGATTAATATTTTTAATAGACCTAACGCGATCATGCCCAAATTATGTATTTGATAAAGCTATAACAAGATAAGTCTAACCACGCCCCTTCTGGTACCTCCCATACAAATGTACCTTTCCGCTCACTATAGAGATGGAGTAATAATGTCAATAAATCCAACGTGATCGTACAAATTCTTTATTAAGAAATGTTTTAACAGGATAAAATTTTTGATAAAAAAATTGGAAGTCTAGCCACGCCCCATCTGGTGCCTCCCATACCCATCTGGTACCGCCCGCTTCAGAAATCGATTAATATTATAAATAGACCTAACGCGATCATGCCCAAATTCTGTATTTAGTAAAGTTCAAGCAGGAAATAGTTTTGAGGAAGAAATCTGGAAGTTTAGACACGCCCCTCCTGGTACCTCCCATACAAATGTACCACTTCGCCCACTTTAGAAATCGAGTAATAATATTAGTATAATACAAAATTTTGTGTTGTACTGATGGTATATGTATGGTGTATGATTTACAAGAATTTTTAATGCTTGTCAAGAATCAAGAAAAAATATGTTTTGTCAAGATTTTTACAGGCCAACCAAAAAATAACCTATATATGTTTTTCAAAGTTTTAGTTTCCTTGCTCTAGTTTTGTAAAAATTAAAGTGTATTTGTTCGAAAAAAAAGTTCGAGATTTCGGCATAATAAACGAATACGAGATTGAAAGTTTTTTCCTCTGATTAGTTTTCAAGATATGAATTTTTGATTTTTTTTACTTTTTATGAGATGCGTCAGCTTATTGGAGAATAATTCGTAAACGCATTCAACGATTTAAACAAGAGTGGTTTCCCATTGAAGGTAATGAGCTCCCCTATACGGTTGGATAGTTTTGATGGTAGGGGCAATTAAAGTTTAAAAACTATTTTTTATTTGCAAAAATCTCGGTTTTAAAAATGATAAAAAATATTATTCGCAAAATTATCTCTAATTTCTTAAATTGACCATAAAAGTTCGACATTTCCGGGCAAAGCACGCCATAGTTTATAAAATTGGGTGACAACTGGGAGAGTTACATGTTTTTATGAGGACACTACAAGTGGTAATTTTTTTATTTTAAGCATTTCACGGTAGGCGTAAATCAACTTTAGGTTGCATAAAAATTACAATAAAAAGTGAAAATGCCTCTGAATTCTGGGTTGATCATATATCAAAAATATATAAAAAAGCTTGAATTGAATTCCTAGCTGATCCTTTTAAGAAAATATCGATATTTTCCATTTCTGCAGACTGGACCAAAAGTCTTTTTACTTTTTAAACGGTGACAGTACTAAACAGGTTTAATGAGATAAAAACTGTTTTTTTATTATAAAAGTACACAAATAGGGATTTAATTATCAATTATGTATAATGTTTGATTATTTTTATTTTTTGGAAAATATCGGTATTTTTAATTTTCATTAAATTTATAATTCAATTCGTAATTTTTCTCATTTTGTGCTTTGAACTATTAAATTTACTAATTTCACTATGTCACAAAACAAAAACAGTCTACATCCGTATTCCCACTATCTTTTTTATACCCTCACCATTAGGTATAAGGTAATAGTAGACAAAACCTTAGAAAATCAAAGGGTTTGCCACACCCCTTATGGTACCTTCCATACAAATGAGAGAATTCACCCTCAAAATTTTACATACATATAACTATATAACTCTTAATCAGATCTAAAAATTTTATCTTCAGATAAAATCAAAAACACAACAAAATCTCACTCAAAAAAACAAAAATTTAAAAAAATCTTAAAATTTCATCATAGATTTTTATTGTTTTTTGATTTATTTCTATTTTGTATCTATTTCATTTTAAAAATCATAGCATTTTAAATTTCGATAAACACAATTGAAAGTGATTTCTTTACAGTTTTGCTGATTTGAGTAAGATGTTGTTGTTTTCTTGATTTTATCTCAAGGCAAAATTTTTAGATCTGGTTAAGAGCTAAATATTTGCTGAAGAGAGAAAAGCTATATTTGGAATAGTTCACGAGATATAGACTACTAAAATTCTCCTCTCAGTCGAAAACTTAAAAAATGAATTAAAAAAAAACCTTAGCTAATAATTCAAAACCCAGTTAGGGTTTTTCTTCTACTATCATAAGCTTTCAGATTTTGTGGGTTTCAATTGGTTCAAGAGTTTGAAGTTGGAAAATGTGCTACTGTGTTATAGGAGACTCATTAATATGATAGTAACATAATATTATTAGCTATATATATCCTGATTTGCAATATATATTCCATTACCAAGAACATGTTATTCGCCACTCTACCGTTTGTAGGACCCAAAGTTTTAAAGACTTTATACATATTAAAGAAACAATCTATATCAACGGATTACACCACATTATTAGCTTATAATTATGTATGTTTACCTCTCATAGTGTTTCTCCTTCTCTCACATACTCTCTCACGCTTTCTCTTTTTGCAGCTTTTCGCTCATCTACACATCAATACACTAACATTTATTGTCATTCTTTTTTTACTTGATACACATTTTTTACCGACTTCTTTTGTGCATCTCATAAGCGAAAATGCACCGAAATTTGCACAACTTTCAACATATTTTTCTTGGAACTTATCTAATGTATTTTACTATACACTACATACACTATACACTACACATTTTTACACTAACTTTACAGTTTATAGTTAATTGACTTAATTGGTAAACAATCGTGCATTCTACAAGTTTTTAACGATTGAAAGTTTTAGGAACTACCGTCTAACCGATTTGAAGAAGTGATAGGAACCAACTAACAAATCAGAAGTAGATCAGATATATAAATAATTCGAGAGAGATTAGTTAAAGAGATAAATTGACAATTGGATAAGGAAATTGCGATAAGGAAATACGATATTCTCCTAATTGAGTGTTTTCTAATGTGATGGTAGTTGAAAGTACTTTAGGAAGAGATTTCTTATGTTGTACATTAGATAGGGTCTACAAAATAAGTTAAAGTTATTTTGTTCGTCTAAAGACAATTTGGGGACATTAAATTTTTTTCTGATCCGTGAACCGTACGAAACCCCGAAACAGTATTTTTTATGCTGTAACGTCATTTGATATGCGATTGAAACGAGGCGCATATCGTTATTCATGGTTAATCAATTGATTCTGACCGCCTTAATTGCGTTCTTTTATACCACATAAAAGAGGTGCCAATTTACGAAGTCTATATAAGCAGCACTCAATCACATACACTGAATTTTAAAGTAATGTATTATAACTTATGTTTTTTGCATATTGTATTATTTTCAAAGTTAAATACTCGCAAAAATTTCATAATACACCCATCCATAAACTTAACATATGAATTCAGTATACAACTTATTGATATGTTAATATATCTAGCTTTTAATTAAATTTCTTTGAAAAAATAAAATTTGGTTTATAACCAGCAATATCAAAGACACAGCATTATTCTAAAATTGGTATTTTTGTTATTGTGCCAAAACTGATATGATTGCAAAGATTCTTATTACCCATCCGAGCCACTCTGGCACCATGACGACATTAGTCATAGCACAAAGTGTAATAAAAACAGCAGGAAACCGATTGCAACTCCTTTGACCAAACGAGGATGGCAATATGCAAAATTAATATATTAAAACATATAAGAATCTAATGATAAATGAATGATGATATAATGCTGTACTATTGAGTAGATTTAAGGTAGAATAATAAAACACAATATTTGGAATGATTCTGACGGAACGTTCAGAAATGTGCAATGTTTGAACATAATACGCCACAATTTTATCTTAAGATTGTGTGGAATTTTTATTAGAACTTAGTTTAGAACGTATGAATGTAAAATTACACACTGCTACAGAATGGCAAAAATTTAAGGATCTCCTTACATACCCAAGATCATGTCTTTACCGACTTATGAGCTGATAACTCAGTCAAGTCTGAACAAATTTTTGATTTATTTAATAACTTGCCATATCTGACTGTTTTTGCCTCAAAAATTTCAAAATTTTTAGATATTTTCCCTGTATTTGAGAGAAGAAATAGCCTTTGTAACAGGAAGTAAAGATTTTGAGTGTGTTTGGGAAATTTGGTATACACATTCTTGTTGTACTCGATCAGACCTACAAAATCCCCAAAATCCAATTGACAAACAAATATACGATTGTTATAATATTTTAAATTAGTAAACATCGACATATTGTCTATAATGCGGATAGGGGGTTTGTGAAAAATGTAGGGAGGGAAATACTTGTGGGGGTCGGTTTAGGAGGCACCATGGGAACGACAGCTATTTTCATAAAAAAACTAGTAACGTAATTATCTTCTATGTCTGGTCAAAATTTCGTCAAAATCTACTTCCACAAAGTGCGTCAAAAGGTCATTGGAAAAAATAGTGTATAATTTTTTATTCGAAAAATTCATGCACATCCGATTTGACGAAAACTTTAAACTCGATTTTCTCAAAACACCAAAAAAATATATACTATTGTTTTATTAAGGGGACGATATATACCCTCATCCCTTAGGGTGATGGTATAAAAAGGGGAGATAGTGGGAGTTGGACGCGGACAGGCTTAAAGTGTCACATCCATTTTTTGTCAATAATTATTTACTGAGATATCAAATACTAAGCTTGAGTTGTTTATATGAGTTGATAATATAGCTGTTTTTTTACCCCAACAAGCTGAAATTTTATTCGAGTATGGGAGATGAAAGTAGTTTTTGTTCGATATTGTTAGTTTCAGAACTTAGCCATCGCTTAGAGAATAGAAGCTTGCATACCAAATTTCAGCTCGATAGCTCTTAAACTAGTGCTGTAACAGCGGAGACAGACTGACATCCCTAAACAGAGAGAGTTTGTATGGGAGGTGGGAGTATTTTTGTCCGATCTTGTTTATTTTCGAACTTAAATTCAGCTTATAGAATAGCAGCTTCATGCCAAATTTCAGCTCGATAGCTCCCTAACTACAGCTGTACTCGTAGGGACAGATCCCCAAAAAGGGGGAGTTTTTATGGAAGGTGAGAGTAGTTTTTGACCGACCAAGCTCATATTAGAACTTAGCCTCTGCTTTGAGGATACAATTCTGCGTTTCAAATTATCTCTTAAACTACGGCTGTAATATCGGGAACAGAGAATCATCTTAAAATCGACTCAGATTTCGATGCTGATCATTTATATATATATATGTACTGTCATATCTATCACTCCTCCTTATGGGCATTACTAAGGGAAGAACAAAATCAATATACCCTTCACTCCCTTCGTACATCTAGTGGTGGGAGGGGGAGGGGAAGGAAGGGGTTTAGGGACTACCTGAAGGGATAAAGAACCACGGTAGATATGATCTGAGAAACTGTTCGGGTTGCAAAAAATATTGGGGGTCGGTCATCATTTGACTTCTTTAGGGGCGACTCCGGGGCAGTTAGAGCGGTGGGAGCAAATTTTATAAAAAAATTGCTTTTTTTATGAAAAGCCTCCTTAAGAGTTGAAGATAGTGGGTAGATATGTCATACATTTGACTCCTCTAGGGGCGACTCCGGGGCAGTTAGAGCGGTGGAAGAAAATTTTAAAAAAAAAAATTTATGTACGGGCACGCCCTTAGGGGTCGAAAATGGGGAGTAGGTATGTTTGGCAAAGATCTAAGAATAAAAAAAGTTACTGGGGGTCGGTCATACATTTGATTGCGGAGCAGCTGTGAGCCTTGTTGTAGTTTTTCCCCAATACAAAAAGTATTTCGTAAAAGCCGGGGGCCCGATTTTGATTTTAGACCCATGGTTTCTTGGGCAAATTTCCTTAGAATTCCTCGTAGATTACAATTTTGATAACCGCTTGGTGCATTTTTTACTCCATACAAATTGACATACCCACATAACTTCCGAAATTCTGAAAAAAATATTTTCTTTACAGATTAAAATGTATGTTGGATCCTAAGATAAGTTGTAAAAATATCGTGCCCAAAAATTAAATACTCCTAATTTTATAAAGTTGTATTCTTCTATTTCAAATATCGTTTTGTTTGATGTCACGTTGTTTTGCATTTTAGGTGACGATATGTATTTTAAGTTTGGTCTCCGTTTCGATCTTAAAATTTTGCAACTTAATTGAGCTCATTCTTAATAACAACTCAATTATCAGGAGAATAACTAATGTGTGACATTTCATTATGCACATCAATCTATTCTCTCTTCTACACATCTCTCTCTCTCTCTCTCTCTCTATATCTCCCTCTCGCTATTTCTTCATAATTCTGTATTTGATCTATCGCTTCTTAATTAGTTTCTGTCGTTACTTTAAATCGGTTAGACGTAATAGTTTCTTTAAAAGTTCATTCGTTAAAAGCTTATGGAAAACCAAAGATGTACTCTAATAAACACCAATAAAATTGTTAAATTATACACTTATTCTACTATTTGTTGAAAAAATATTGTAAACAACTATGATTTACTTCTTAGAATATTAAATTAAAGTTGTGCAAATACCGGTGCAAATCTTATTGTATTGTGGACATAGTGAGATGCACAAAAGAAGTCAGACAAAAATGTGTATCTGGTAAAAAAAAGAATAACAAAAAGTGTTAGTGAGTGTAATGTTATCTTTGCAAATGTCTGGAGAGAGTGAGAAATGAACTGTGAGAGGTAAACAAAAATGTAGGCAAGTAATTTCATCAAACATATAAGATTCTCACCATTGGATTTGGTCACTAAAGCTCTTGTTTGTAACAGAAGGTAAAGTGGAAAAATTTAGAACGCAGTGGAATAAAAAACTACATAAGAGTGACTTGAGAGATATCTATCTTTAAAATAGCTTGGTAGAAGATTTAGTAAGTGTATACAATGCAAATACATTAATAACACGGTGATAGTTTTTGACAAAAATATTGAAAGACAAGGCCGAAGAGGACGGTTTCACCCTAATTCATGTACGAGGAATTGAACTGCAGCATTAGTAGGGTTTTCGGATTAGCTTGACTTATTTAAAATATATATCCGCATATCCGAAAACGCAACTATAGTCTGCGAATTTCGATTTAAGCTCATCAGTCTATACCCCCTTGCAAAAAGTAGTTATCACTTTTTTTTTAAATAATCATGAGAACTTTATATAAATTTTTTGTTAAACATTTTTTCTCAGAGAAGGAGTTTTATGAGCTCGGAGACTATAGTTGGATTTTCGGATATGCCGTCTTCGACAAAGTTGTTTTCAATATGTCACGCATATCCGAAAACCCGACTATGGCTTGTCGAAAATGTATTTAAATTTGTATTAAACCGTCATTGTAACTCAAAAACGAATGATGCAGTTCGATTTCTCGTGTCCGAATAAGGGTAAAACCTTCGACTCCGGTCTTGTACTTTTTTTTTGGCTAACACAAAGTAATATTTTTTCAAATACAATCACTCTTAAATCACTGGAGGGTGAAGGCCGCCTCATAAGTTTTAAATCAATTTGACTTTCGTGGCTTATATATATATATTTATAAGGTCTATGTGTTGCCCAGTCAGCTAGTTTATTATATTTTTGTGAAATCATTTTCTTTGTATTTCAAATATGCCCTTAAACAAAAGTTTGTACAGTTATATTTCTGCCAATATATATATCAAGACAATTTTGTTACCAGATAATTTTTAGTGTAAAACATTTTGGATGTTCACAAGGGTGTCCTAACTGTTGAATGTGTAGTATGTGCTAAAGTTACGACAGTACAGCCCTTGCAGATATGTTTCCGGTGTAGTAGATCCCAAAAATTTTACATAAAAGTACAATATTTGGTACCAATAATACAATTTATGGGACCAAAAAGTAAAATTTACTGTACCAAAAATACTATTTATTGTACTAAAGAGTAAAATTTTTGGTACCAAAAATAAAATTTTTTGTACAAAAACGACCGTTTTCGGTACCAAAAAGTATAATTTGTTGTACTTAAAAGTAAATTTGTTGGTACCAAAAAGTACTTTATTGTACCAAAAATACAAATTTTGGTACCAAAAAGTACAATTTATGGAACCAAAATACAATTTATTATAACAAAAGTTTTCGTTTTGGTGAAAAAATTTACAAAAAGATTTGGAATCGCCCAAGGAGGGTTCAAATGCATGACCGACCCCAGTTGTTTTTTTCTCCTAAAATTTTTCCCAATCATACCTACTCTTCATCGTCACGCTCTAAGGGGCTCCCATACAGATTTTTTTTTATAAAATTTGCTTCCGCCAATCTTACTGGCCCAATGTCGCCCCTGGAGGAGTCAAATGTATGACCAGGCCACAATTTCTCAAATCATATCTTCCCTCTATCTTCAGCCCTAAAGGTGGTCCCCATAGAATTTTTTTTATGAAATCAACTCCTGCTGCTCTTATTGTGCCTCTAAGAGGGGTAAAATGTATGACCGACCCCCACTAGTATTTCCCTCCTAACATGTTTTCCGAACATACCTATACCTTTTCCTCAGCCCCGCCGGGGGCTCCTATACAAAATGCACTCAAAACGATCAAAACACAAAAATTCTCCACAAAATAATATTTCCATTAAAATTTTTCGTTTTTCCCGGGAAACGGTATTGATGGAACGCTATTCAACACCGTTCCGTGAACGAAGAAATTTCTATTATTTGTATGCAGTTATATGAAATTTTGCAGTTTTTCCGTCTATCCCTGACCCTCGTTTCCACTGTTTTTGAGGAAATATTACAAAAAATAGTGGAATTGTTCTACTAATGTTGTTTTTCAATACTGCCAACTCGTGACCCATTTGAATAAGTGTTTTAGAAACGCCGGTCCTGGATAGACGGGAGAACTGATTAGTTTCATAGAAATGTTTTAAAATAATATAAATTTGTTCGTTCCCGGACCGGCGTTTAAACAGTTTTCTATCAAATGTCATAATGGGGTAATACAACGATGTATCTGTTTATAATCTCTGTTATAAAAAAATGTTCAGTATGGTAGCCCCTTTACGGGGTGAAGATGGCGAGTAGGTATAATTAAGAAAACTTAAGGAGGAAAAAATTACTTTGGGTCGGGGGGTTTTGCAACTTATTTGAGCTCATTCTTAATAACTACTCAATTATCAGGAGAATAACTAATGTGTGACATTTCCTTATGCACATCAATCTATTCTCTCTTTTACACATCTCTTTCCTTCTCTCTCTCTCTCGCTATTTCTTCATAATTCTGTATTTGATCTATCGCTTCTTAATTAGTTTCTGTCGTTATGTTACTTCAAATCGGTTAGACGTGATAGTTTCTCTAAAAGTTTATTCGTTAAAAGTTTATGGAAAACCAAAGATTTACCAACAAAGGCCAATGAGATTAAATTTGCCACTGATTCTACACTTTAGTGAAAAAAATTGTAAAAAAAAAACTATGGTATACTTCGTAGAATATTAACTGAAAGTTGTGCAAATTTCGGTGCAAATCTTATTGTTTTGTGGACATAGTGAGATGCACAAAAGAAGTCGGTCAAAAATGTGTATCTGGTAAATAAAAAAATAACAACAAGTGTTAGTGTGTTAATGTGTGTAAATGAGCTTTGTACTCTCTGCAGATGTCTGGAGAGAGTGAGAAATTAACTGTGAGAGGTTATTAAGTGTAATCTGTTGATTTTAGCAATTTCTTGCCGCAAAAGCCTTTGTGCATGACAGAACTTTCAGTTGCATAATTTCGACCTTAGCGGAACAAAATAATACGGAAGAGTGAATTGAGAAATATATATCTGCAAAACAGCTTTTCTGGAGATTTAGTAATCCATAATAATCACTATGCCTATTATCGTATTATATTTTCATACAAACAAAGGTTTTTGTTATAGGTAAATAGGTATTTTTTTTAGGAATAATATCACTCTGGTCGTAAATCTCTTGGGTTGCACATAAAGTTTTTCTTTAAATAATTCGCATACCTTTAATATCTTTTAGTATATATATGTGTTGCAGAGTCATATAATTTATTATATTTTTGGGAAGAAATTTTCTCTGTATTTCAAAAATGTCCTTAATTAAACAAAAGTTTGTACAGTGAAGTTTCTGTTCAATGTAGTTATAACGATAAATTTGCTACTAGATAATTTTAAAAATGTTTCACACATTTCTTTCACCATGAAGTTACTTATACTTAAGTAACTCTTGAATCATAATTTGTGTAGAAAAATGCTTTTCATCATATCTTAAGTACAAAATGAAAAGACAACACCGAAGCTGCTGCCGATGAAAGAAATGTAGAAGTCTGAAAAAATTTGAACCACGTATCTGCCGATTAAAATATAACTTCGTTTAGCCATTCACAACAAGCGCTTGTTCTAAGCATTATAAAAAATATTTTTAAACATATTGAATATTTTTGCCCAACAAGAAAATATGTGAAATCAATAGTAAATTTGGCAAATTTGTGAATGGCTAAACGAAGTTAATTCTTAAACGATTTTACTTTTTCTGTTTTATATTTATATCACAGAAAAACTTTGACGTTCGCATGGTTTCTACACGACAAACAGCTGATTTCGAAGCCACTTACTCACATTATAACGACAACTAGCTCGAAATCTATTCGAACGAAAACGTAAGCATTTCAGTACAAAATCGGTAGCCACTAATTATTTTCGGTGTCATCTGTGCGAACACAAATGTCGAAAACATTCAATTGTGTTTCTGCTTTCATGTAGAGCTAAAAAAGCACAATTGAACTGGTTTATATGTTATTCGATAATAGTTAGTAGTAACAGTTTATAGTTATTTAACTCATTTGATGTTTTCATTGCCCCGCTGCACATTTTTGTCCTACTTTTTGATTTAGTTTATTATATCTTTAACGGATAGGGCTGCAAATATTATTATCTCTTTAGCAAAAGTGCTTATTTGCTGAATCAGTAACAATTATAATGGATTATGCTAGAAATAAATTGTTTATACTAATCAATTGTCGTTGAATGTCGTTGCTTAATAAATATCTGATGTTTTTTGCAAATATGTTTTCGTTGTCATTTATTTCCAGCTGACTTGTATTTCGTAGGTAATTTTTTTAATAATTTGAGCGCTTATTCACGATTATAGCGAATATTTGTAGTATTAAATGTTTTTTAATTGGAATTTTTGATATGGCAGCTTTGTTATTTGACAATTGTTAACAGGCTTTGTTTAAAACACGTAAAGCCATTCGAACGACAACTCGCAAATTTGTGGCTACCGATTTAAAGCGAAAGTGAGTGCATGATTTTCGCTCGCTAAAGATTTCTTTCGACATCTAGGCTTAGACTGTTAATTTTTTTAACACAAAGTAGAGGTTGATTTTAGTTTAAATCAAGTTTTTAAAATTAATGTTTACATTATTTTCAGATATACATATTCATCAAAAGTTGGTTTAGAATTACATATGAAATATGCGCAGAGCGCACGAGTCCCAGGTAAGAACATTCAAAAAAAATACTTTACTTAAGCACTGTTACATATATGTTAAACACATACATATAAAAAATAAATTAAAAAGAATAAAATATATTTGATGTCATACTGCCAAAAATTGCTGTCAATGTACTAAAAGTACTTTTATCGTATCAAAACTTTATTTTATTGCACTCGAAAGTACATTTGTTGTAACAAAACGTACATTTACTGTACCAAAAAAACATTTCCAAAAAAATACCTTTATTGCAACAGAAAGTACATATATTGCACTAAATCTTTCTTTTATCGTACCAAAAAGTACTTTTTGTTGTACAAAAAATTATTTTATTCTACATAAAGTATTTTTTTTTGTGCCAAGAAGTACATTTATTATAGTAGAATGTACATTAGGTACCCTTTATTGTACCCACAAATAACTGTGATTGTACCGAAAAGTCCTTTATTGTACCCAAAAGTGTACCAAAGAAGTACATTTATCGAAGTAGGAATTGCAGAGAGTAAATTTTATTTAATTAAAAAATACTTTTATTGTAGCAAAAATTATATTTATTCCACCAGAAAGTACATTTATTGTACTAAAAACTTATTTTATTGGTATCTAAAACTTTCTAGTACAAAATGAATACATAAGAACTATGCATAATTTATATTTTACTGCCAAACATTTCTTTCAAAATTAAAATACCTTTTTATATTGTAGCAGAAAGGGTTTTCAGCGTACCAAATAGATCTTTTGTTGAACTAAATAGTTCCCATATTGTACCAAAAATACCTTGTTTGTAAAAAAACTACTTCATTTGCGCAAAGAAATACATAAATTGTTCTAAATAGTTCTTTTAAATCAATAAGTTCTTATTTGTACCAAAAAGTTATTTTATTGAATCAAAAAGTACTTTTATTGTACCAAAAGGTACCTTTATTGTACAATGAAATTATTGTACTTTTATTGGACTTAAAAGAGCTTTTATTATATCAAAAAGTGCTTTAATTGTAACATTGAAGTAAATGGTACTTGAGTTGTACCATTACTCTACCAAAAATACGTTTTGTTGCACATAATTTTTTTTTTGTCTAAAACGTGGAATATTTAATAGCACCCAACTTTTATTAAACAAGAAAGTACTTTTATAGAAACTAAAATTATATTATTGCACCAGGAACCTATTTTAATGTTCAGGTAGTTCCAAATTTTTTCGACCCAGTCTGAATTTTCGATTTTTATGAAATTTAGCAATTATATTATCCTACCTGCTGCCGTTATAATGCCTTTTGTTTTAGGTCGAAACTCCTCACTGTTCATGTTTTATAGCTGTCATAAGTTGATCATCTGCAGCATTTTTTTGAAAAGATAGCTGAGTTCATGTTCTAATAACTTTTGAACATGACATCAGATTATGGCGATCTTGGAATCGTCTGATACGTTTCAACATTTAGGAATGAAGGATACAAGTAGTGCCATTATGGGTCAAAGACATTAAAATTCGGAAAATTTCCTTCGTCCTTGAATTCCAAGAGTATGTGTTTTGGGTCGATTTATTTTGAAATAATACGTTATCCAAATAATTGTAGTACGAAATACAATGATAAGAACATGTTTAGGATCATACTACCAAAAACTTCTTTCAATGTACAAAGAAGTACTTTTATTACAGCAGTAAGTACACTTATTGTTACAGAAAATTTTTATTGTATATAAAAGTACTTTAAGTGTTTCACAAAATACCTGCATTGCACCAGAAAGTGCATATATTGTACTGAAATGTTCATTCATCGTACCAAAAAGTACTGTTATTGTATAAAACCAGTACAGAAATTTCGGTCAGGTAAACTGACTGATAAAAACCATCACCCAATAATAATTCCTACTACAAGATAATTAATTACCAAATTTGATTATCCTCCAAGTGCCGGTTTAGAAATTATGGGAGAAATATTAAATTTCCAAACAAGGTTATTTTGTATAGGAGGTACCAGAGGGTGATCCGGTATAATCCATATTCATTCCTGATTCAAATTATTATAACTGTACAACTTACGCAAAATTCGACTGTATTCACTGTACTTACAAAAATATAAGTATTTAAAACTATGGGGGTATTTTTGTTCGGTATTTTGTATGGAAGGTACCAGAAGGGGTGCGTCAAATAGTTATGTTTTGTAAGGTTTTGCTTCCTATCAGAAGATAAATTAATTGAACAATTTTCATTACCCCCCAAGTGTCCGTTTGTAAATTATGGGATAAATGCTAATTTTTCAAAAATAGGTAATTTTGTATGGGAGGTACCAGAAGGGGTGATCCGATATAATCCATATTCATTCCTGATTCAAATTTTCATAACTGTACAAGTTACGCCAAATTTGACTGAATTAATTGTACTTACAAAAAAAGATATGTATGTAGGACTATGAGGGTGAATTCGGGAATTTGTATGGGAGGTACCAGAAGGGGTGCGTCAAATAGTAAGGTTTTCTGACGTTATGCTTCCTATCGCAAGATAAATTAACCGACCATTTGTCATTATCCTCCAAGTGTCCGTTTGGAAGTTATGGGAGAAATATTAAATTTGCAAAAATAGGTCATTTTGTATGGGAGGTACCAGAAGGCGTGAACCGATATAGTTCATATTCTTTGCTGAGTCCAGTTTTCATATGCAAACATCATATGCAAACATCATATGCAAACATCATATGCAAAATTTGAGTGAATTCAGTTTAGTTACAAAAAAGATATGTATGTAAAACTATGAGGGTCAATTAGGTCATTTGTATGGAAGGTACCAGAAGGGGTATGGCAAAGGTTTCGGTTTTCGTAGTGTTTGTTTACTTTTGCAAGATAAATAAACTGACCAAATTTAAATACCCTACGATCGTCCGTTGGGAAGTTATGAAAGAAATATAAATTATCCAAAAATAGGTAATTTTGTATGGGAGGTACCAGAAGGGGTGGGGCTATTCTGCCCATTTTCAATCCCATAAGTTCGTTTTGAAAAATATTAATACTGGTTAATTTTCATACTGATCCGTTAAGGTTTACTCAAGTTATCCTGCTGACCAACCATCCAGCCAGCCAGACAGACGGACATAGCTCAATCGTCTTAAAAAGTCCTGAAACGAATTTGGTCTTAAGATACTTGGGGTCAAACTCGTCTCCTTTAATGCGTTACACTTTTTTCGTATCATATTACACTATGACACAAAATCAAACTTTTTGAAAAACACCCGAACGTGACTATATAGGTTCGATAGTACAACCGTAGCTGAGTAAAACCCTAGCTCAGTTTGGCTAGATTGGCTACCAAATTTTTTTTTTGTCCCCCTAATCTTTTTGAAATCCCTTGGACATCTTGAAAAATGGTGACATCAATTGTTGGCTAACAGTTTCTACAGTATTTAATCTAGCTCCTTCTCTTCTTCAACAAAGTTTTAGCTAATAGTCCGCTTAAGAAACTGATATAATAAAATTTCCCAAAACAATTAGACTTCCCTCGTTTATTTTCAAAAAACTTCGATAAAAATTTTAATTTTTTCACTTTTTTTAATACAAGTCGTAGGGAATCCAGATTTTTTGCATACTCTATTCAGTGAAATTGTAGTTTAGGTAACACCGAATAACTTTTCTGAACAAACCTATGCAATCTGAACAAGTCTCGGGATATTAAATAGCTCTCAAAACACACTATCTACTTTAAACAAATCAGTTTTTTAGGAGTTTTGGGCCATTGTGCAAAGTTTTTACTTGCTATCTTTACCAAAAACGTACTTATTGTAGAACTGAATAACTTCTGTAAACAACCAATATGATCGGAATACTCCACCCCCTTAATTGTTCACAAAGAGCATTAGGGTGTTCCTTATATGGCATTTTTTCGAATTTCGTTAAAAATATGTATTAATCGCGATGTTGGTCATCTGTCTTCACCTTACGTTTCTTTTTGCCAATATTAGGAATATATTGTGAGATGTTTTGTATCAATAGTTGGACATTAGGGTGTGCCGCAATGAGGTTAAAGTATGAATTTGTTCTCAAATCAGTTTATTGCCGCTAAGTATTTTTCTTTCGTATATATACTAAGTAGTAACAAGCCGTTCAATAGCTGAAATAAAGACCTATAATAATATGTGTTTGCTTTGACCATATCTCTTATAGACGCCGAGATATTTGATATAGAAGTGGGGGTATTTTTAAAAAAATTATTAAAAATGTTGAAATTGAATTTCGATGTAGATTATTATGGGCAATTATATATTTCAACTTTTAAAGGTTAATCAAGTTAAAATCTATATGGTTAAAAAGTAAATGTGTAAATTATCACTATCTCTATCAATTCTCGAGATATCAGGCGTTAAAAACGGAATTTTTGACTGTATGCATAGCAATGTCTAATGAACTTTAGCTCCATCTGAATACCCATTGAATACTTACCAATAACGATTTTTATATGATAAAAATAAAAAATCCCCTGAAAAGACCATTGGATATTAATGGTTTTGGTGACATTTGTAAGCATACACAATAAATATACAGGTTAAACAAAAGTTAAGTAGTCATTGCTATGCTTTTTAAGCCCCTGATATGTCGAGAATTGATAGAGAAAGTGATAATATACACATATACTTTTTAAACATATAGATTTTAAGTTGATTAACCTTTAAAAGTTGAAATATATATTTGCCCATAATAATCTACATCGAAATTCAATTTCAACATTTTTAATAATTTTTTTAAAAATACCCCCACTTCTATATCAAATATCTCGGCGTCTATAAGAGATATGGTCAAAGCAAACACATATTATTTTAGGTCTTTATTTCAGCTATTGAGCGGCTTGTTACTACTTAGTCTATATACGAAAGAAAAATACTCAGCGGCAATAAACTGATTTGAGAACAAATTCATACTTTAACCTCATTGCGGCACACCCTAATGTCCAACTATCGATACAATATTTCTCACAATATATTCCTAATATTGGCAAAAAGAAACGTAAGGTGGAGACAGATGTCCAACATCGCGATTAATACATATTTTTAACGAAATTCGAAAAAATGCCATATAAGGAACACCCTAATGCTCTTTGTGAACAATTAAGGGGGTGGAGTATTCCGATCATATTGGTTGTTTACAGAAGTTATTCAGTTCTACAATAAGTACGTTTTTGGTAAAGATAGCAAGTAAAAACATTGCACAATGGCCCAAAACTCCTAAAAAACTGATTTGTTTAAAGTAGATAGTGTGTTTTGAGAGCTATTTAATATCCCTAGACTTGTTCAGATTGCATAGGTTTGTTCAGAAAAGTTATTCGGTGTTACCTAAACTACAATTTCACTGAATATAGTATGCAAAAAATCTGGATTCCCTACGACATATTAAAAAAAGTGAAAGAATTAAAATTTTTATCGAAGTTTTTTGAAAATAAACGAGGGAAGTCTAATTTTTTTGGGAAATTTTATTATATCAGTTTCTTAAGCGGACTATTAGCTAAAACTTTGTTGAAGAAGAGAAGGAGCTAGATTAAAAACTGTAGAAACTGTTAGCCAACAATTGATGTCACCTTTTTTCAAGGGGTCCAAGGATTTCAAAAAGTTTAGGGGGCCAAAAAAAAAATTTGGTAGCCAATCTAGCCAAACTGAGCTAGGGTTTTACTCAGCTCCGGTTGTACTATCGAACCTATATAGTCTCGTTCGGGTGTTTTTTTCACTGTTGCACTGTGTTATAGAAACTAGGACGATATTCAAAGTCCCTTTTAGAATTTCTTATACATATGACCATTTACCGTGTATCATTTTTATACAGTAAAGTTCTCCTTTCAACCGCAGTAATTCTTATCATACTACCTCACTATTTGATCTTTTAACATCCTTTCGTTTAATTAAATATTCTACTCATTCATAGAGAAAACTGTATGGGATACCAGCATATAGCACAGTCAGTTGTTGAATTTTCTCTACCTTTATGGGGATGTAGTTTGCAGCAGTAGTTTTCATGTAAAGTCACGTATTCTCAGTAGTACATAGTTCATTCGTTCCAAATGGGAATACCGTCAATGGTGTTTCGAGTTGATTTTATGGTCTTTCCTTACTTGCACTTTTTAGAGTTAGTGGAGAAGCTGGAAGAGTGTTCGAAAACAATATTTGATATTGTTTTAAAGAGGATTTGGAAAACACATTGTGGTGCTGAACATGCAAGGAATCCAACATAAACTTTAAAATAGTACAAAAGTGTTACACTTTGTTCGCAACCGTAAATGTAAAGGATTATCTAGTGGTTACCTGGGGTTCATACATCATCAACTAAATTGGTTTTGACGTTAATCAATGTTTTTTTAAAGAATCATTTGAATATGAATGAATTTGTTAAGCTTACACAGAAAAATATTTATTTGTGTAAAAGAGCGTGACATCTTTATTGAAACACTCTCCCTTGTGCTAATTTAGATATGATGTTTCATAAATCTCATGTCAATTTCAACGTGTTGATGGTTGTATGTTTGAGTTCCAATGTTGTGGGCATTTGGATATATTTTTGGAAATAGCTCAAAGTTTTGTTTTTGTTCTTCAAAGAAAACCGAAAATGGAGTTTTATTTGATATCTTTTTAAGATATTTTGGCGTAAATGACTGCATTTTAGTAGTGGGAAATCGATGATAAACTTAATTGCTGCGGACTCTTGCATTATATGTACATTTGCAGATTACATAATGGATATTATCTAACATTTTTAAATGATAGAAAAACTTACTCGATGATATATTCGTGTGTTGCGTAAAAAATATGATATACAATGTTTTACTTGTGATTACTAATTCACAGTGCCTTAAAGTGATTTCCATGAAGCAACATCATGTGTTAATGGTAACAGAGGACCATTAACTTCATGTATGTCTTTAAGTAAACTTTATTACATTCTTAACCTTTTGATGTTTTCCGTTTGCCCTCATTGCGTATTCAAATCCATTGGAGGGTCTTGTTTTATTTGCATTTACTTTCCTTAAGGACATATTTAAGTCATGTCTAGTCTGGCAAAAGTTTTTAATCCTTTTTTATAACAACATCCAGAACAAACATCCCTTGACTCTGAATGTACTGCGTTACCCTTGCCACAAATATATTTGAAATGCAATGTTTCAAAGCAAAAGTAAAACAAAGTTATATGGTGAAAACATCATGAAAAAATATAATTTTTTTGGGTCGGTCTATTTGAGGCTTTTTTTGCTCTAGTTTAGATCTACAACTTTGCCGAAGACAAAAAGAAAAAGTTCCGAACGGTTTATGAAATATGGACTCCGTAAAAATTATCAAAAAATCGTGTTGGGGTGAAAATATTGGAGTATCCATAAAAAAATGTTTCGATGTGATGGAGCCAAGTCCTTTGCTGGATACGAAGGTGGCACCAGACGATGATCTTAGAAATGTTGCACTGTGTTATCTTTCATTGATCATATTCAGTTTTTGGATTATGATCCCTTAAGTACATTTGCAACAAAATAAAGTGGGGCGTACAATTTTTCGCTCTCCAGTGTTTAATGTACGACATCCAGGAATCAATTTCTGTCACAGTCATCTACATTTCTTTCATCGGCGGCTCCTTTTAATGTTATCGACAGCAATTTTGCAGTATAGCGTCGGGTCATTCGGCGTGTCTACAGCATGTCTTCCCAAACAACTGACTTTCGCATTCGTTTATAAACAGGAGATGCCGTTATATAAGTCTAAAAATAGATTTCGTGTTAATGGACAATAACACGAGAAGCTATCCCATACTTCATTCAAGGGTTGCAAAGGGTAATTACATTTTAATTTAATTTATTTGGTGTCCTATCGAACCAGAAAGCATATTGCTGTTCATTAGAGTGGGCCAATTTTTTTTCTCGACCAAGCTGTTATCAATATCGTAATCTACGATGATTTTTTTAGAAATTTTTCCCAAGACAGGGTCATGGGTCTGAAATCAAAATCGAGACCCCGTTTTTAAAGAGAAACATTTCCTATTATAAAAAAAATGTATGACAACTGCCCGGAATAGCCCCTAAAGGGTTTAAATGTTTCACCGACCCACATTAATTTTTTCATCGGCTCCTGCAGCTTTACTATTTTAAGCCATGCAATTGCACGGTTGCAATCTACTCCTTCGACGATGAGTGACGTGATTGCGTAACTTATGCTGCCTTCGGGATCGAGAAGAGAACGAAAGGGTTCCCTCCATATTTGCAGTACTTTTTAGTAAAACTTTCTATCACTATAATTATCGATATCCTGGCTCTCTCTTTCCTTCCGTGGACGATTTTTCCGCCTAAAGTGGCGTCTGATCTCTCTATTCTTCTCTTCATATCGCTCCATCACCGAAAGCGTTGCCATTGGCTACAGTTTTGCTCGGTATGCAACATCCTTTTCCTCAGACATTTCGCTACATTCATCACCGTATTAGGTCTTGTCTGCGTGTGGTTTTCATAACCCAGTTCGGTCGTTGCTGCAGTGGTCATAGAATTCGAAATGTGCTGCCACTGATTGTCGGGAACGTCGGAATTTGGGGGTTTTATTTAAAGTAATTTAGGGAGTTTGTTGGATTAGGCATTGACTATCCTGGTGCTATACAGCTTTGTGATAACTAGATTCTTTTGCGTTTGGTTACGTTCGTTTTTAGCACATATTAATCGCGTGCGTACCTTGTCTGCAACTAGGTGGTGATCCGAGTCAATGTTTGCACAGCGGATGCCACGTACGTCCATAAAGCTTGCGACATGCCTTCCATCGTTTACCACGTGATCAATCTGGTTTCTTGTATTTTTATCAGGGGATATCCAGGTTGCCTTGTGGTTATCTTTATGTGTTAATCTGGTTCACTTACTACCATGTTTCTTGCCGAAGCTAACCAGTCTGTATCCGTTATTTCAGGTGTTATTCTGCAGACTGCATTTTCCGATTGCTGAAACAAGAGCATCTTCTTTCCTGTTTTATCGTTTAAACCTCCCAGAACAATTTTAATGTCATGTGCAGGGCAGCGGTCATATATTTCTTCATTCTGGCGTTCAAGTAAAAAACGTCTTTAATGTCCTTGTCTTTGTCTTCCGCCGGGGAGTGCACACGAATAGTGGATATTCGGTCACTTACAGGGTTACACCGCGAGACCTGATGTCAAAGTCTCTTGACGACTAATAATCCACATCCAAATTCGTGTCTTTCTGCGTGGCAGCTGTAAAAGATGTCTCAGTTCTTTCGTCGTGTTCATCCCTGTCCCGTCCATCATATTTCCTGGATGGCGGTGATGTCAGCCTTGTGTTTGTCGAGGACATCAGCCAATTGGATAGAGGCACCATCTGTGTATAGAGTTCGGACATTTCAGTAAATATCCTTAAATCATTGTCCTTATAAGGTTTGCGGTGGCTATTCTTCGTGTTTTCATAATAATTGTTGTTGTGGTGGTTTATAAGGCCACCACGCCCATTCCTAGTTTTTTGTGGCTGCCAGAGCCACTTAGAGAGCCGTTGTGTTGAGCTTCAGTAACTTCTGTTACCTATTTCCTAAGACGCATCGGTGGTAGCACACCATTAACGTACACATGTGCTACCACTGAACGGATGTTCATTGGCATTGCCCGGGGAATACTTGATCTCCCGGACATTGTGAGCTACTTGGGGACCTTTAAAGGGAGAGCCTGGTTATTCCCAAGTGAATAACGACCAGGAAGTCTGAAATTAGAAAATCCCCCCTTATCCAAATTGAAATTCGTGCACTACCTCAAACGTTATAACCTAACCATTTCACTTTCTTCGGGTCAATTTTCAACTTTATGATAAAAAAAAGTGTATGAGATTTTGTTCAAATTACATTTTATTGAAAATTTGTTGATTCGAAGGATAATGAAATGCCATACTTGTCACCGTTAAGTTTCATAGAAAGGTTATCTTTTAAAAAGTATTATGTCCTAATAATTGGTGCCAAGGGTGTGATACTAAGTCTATTAAATTAACAGGGTTTCTTTTAATATCCTATGTTTTGATTAACAAGGCTCGAGGTCAAGTTTATCTATTCAGAGTTCAAGACGCATATGGTTATTAATGATCCTTTTAAAAGTGTCCAGCTTGGCAACATTTTTTGGTTTCTTTTAAACATTTGCTTTCTTTTCGTAAAGTCTGTAAGCCATCCTGCTATGTAAGACCCAGATTTTTCAAGAAAACTGTTACTAGAGATAAAAAAAAGCCCTTGGACTGACCAGTCGTAAGTGATTTGTTAATAAATATGCCACATATTTCATTTGTGTGACATGACTACTACGGATTACTTTTCATTTCCCGCATAATATGGTGTACCATATCAGCTTGAATCTTAGTCCTTTCTCCTTCCTATCTTATATGGAACCAAACTTAGTGCTTTAAAATAGCCTTTAATAACAATTTAAGTGCTATATAATATAATCACAAATTGCCAACAAGGACTGTACCATGAGAAACCAGGATAATAATAACAACTTCAAGTACTCCCGTCCATTCCGTGTTTAAATATTCAAAAACTGTCCCTGCGTCAGCGAGGCTTGACGACTGAGATGAGATTCGTTTAAATTCTGCCAAAGTGACATTGAAAACCATGTCATTGTCAAGATGTGTAACGGCGGCATTAACGTAAATGGTAATGTAAACATAATGTAATGTGAGTGTATAGTTTTGTCGTACTCTGCGACATTAATCATGCAAATGAACATCATGAACGCGCAGTAGCAACAAAGCCAATGTGACGGCATTAAGCGTTTGATTCGCTGTGTTTCTGATTTTTAACTTAAATGCCATAAAATCACACAGTGGACACAATTACAGTTTTGTATCTTTTAAATACTCTAGAGTATTTTTAAAATCGTGCAGTCTATGTGCGATTTTCCAAAACCTATAAACTATGACAAAGGAAAACCAACAAAGCTTTGCGTAATGCGCTAACAAGGCTGTAACAGTTTTCTTTCCCTTTCTGAAACGAGACAATTTAATTGTCAGGATGTGACAGTTTAAAATGAGAGAAATTAAAATGCAGTCTGTGGGGAGGAGAGGTAATGATTGAGTAGTGGGCACATTAATCATTTAAAGCAATACAATTGCTAGAAATGGGGTGTGTGATAGCAGAATTTTAAAATTTCGAACATTAATTGAACAACTTGCATAAAATATTTGTAAATATTTGATACAATACCTTAACCGCGAAACAAAATAGGTGACTGTAAGTGATTTCATCCTATGAAACAGATATCCAATTTTGGCAGACAAAAAGTGCCTGCAGGGGAATCCAGGAAAAGTATAACTTTTCCCTGTCCCTATCAGAACAAATTTTTGTTGTTTATCAAATATTTAAATAAATATTACACTGACCTCCTCTCCTATCCATTGACATTACATAACCCCTTCAATAGTTTCAACTTGCAAATAATATTACAAATAATTTGATCGTTACACCTGCCTTGCTGTTACAAAGTAATCAACATTTTATTATATTTATCTAATTGACACCTTTCATTGAAAGACCAACAACAATGGGCTAAAAGTTAAACATCAAAAACTTTTCAATCAAATTACGAGTAATTTGTTAAATTACATTAGGCACGTTAAACTTTCTATCCTTTTTTGCCCCAGCTCTCCATGGCGTCCTTTCTTTTCCCTAACTGAGGAAAAAGAAATCAAAATTCATCCTGGGAGGCTGATGAACAATAAACACGAACACAGGAATAGGAAGTCTAAAGGACAAAGAATTTGTTATAGTACCAGATGTCATCAGCTAACAAGAACAAGGGCCAGCAGTGTCCTAGAGCAAAGGGTGGCTTCGTTTGCTTTTGTGCGTAATAGCTGTTAGTTAATTTAAAGGACATTGTATTAAGCTTTGCTTTGGTGACAATGGTAACGATGACAACAGCAATTTGTATACATAAAAAATACAATACATAAAACAGCGTTAATATCGTCCTTGACTAAATGATATGATTTACTAGATCCTCTGGCGGCTAAAAACTCAACTAGGAAAGAGATTTTCCTAAAAATTATGATTTCTTTGTTATGAAACGATGTTTGATGAGAAATGTTAACACCAGAATAACGATGCATTTTTTACTAAGGGAAATATTTATTTGCCTACAATGTGGTGTGGTGATTTCTGTCAGTGTATTTTGTCGACTATATTACGGTTGTGCAGAACTTGTTGTTCCCAAAACGTTGTTCAACTATTGTATCATGAAATGGTGGTTGATTTAACGATGTTTTAATTTAATTTCTATCCCAAATGGGAACTGCTATTCTTCTCTAGAGTTTCTAGTTTTTTGGGGTGTTAGAGTGCCTGTGGTCTATTGTTTGTGTTGAATCAACATGAAATGTATTAGATTATCATAAATCATGTTAATGGACCATTAACAATTTTTGGAATGGATTCTTTGAAAGCTAGAGTTTAGAGAATTTTAAATAAATTGCAAGCTTAAACAATGATCGTCAAAAGAAATTATTATACATTAGACCGACTCACCAAAAATAATATCTTCGATCCACCCCCCAAATGTAACTTGGCTTTTTATATGATGAATCCTAAAAAATTTCGTGCATTGGATTAAGATCCAGACAAGTCCTTTTTCAGCGATATTCTGCAAAAAAATACGGATTTTTAAGTTTTTTGTAGCGACAAGGCATATTTTTTCTTAATTACACCGTGTCACAAGAAAACTAAATTGTATTTACTTGAAGAATTATTTAGTTGACGTTTTAGGTTTTGCCGTTAAGATCAGAAACCTATACTTAAGATAGGTTTACTTAAATCGACCGAGGATAAATATATATTATATTTGTGTCAGAAAAATGTCTCTATTAAAAACTAAAAAATCCGTTTTTTTTTGCAGAATATTCCTGAAAAAGGACATGTCAGGACATTTGTGGGCACGTTTTTCATACCGTTGGATACGTCTTTTGGACCGAAGATATTTTTTTTGGCCCCATACAAAATGAGTCGCTCTAATATACATATATCTGGGAAAATTGTCGATTGAGGCGTTGATTTTCGGACAACTGTGTAGTATTTCGAATTCCACAGATTTCAAGATCCATTCGCAGCATGACGATATCACTATTCTTAAATGGCAGTTAGCAGAGGGTTTTTGATCTGCACTTCCCTTTCTCATGGAATCCTTTCTAGAAGGCATGTTAATGACATATCTCCTATGATGAATGCAAAGCATCATTGTCATAGTTGGGCATGCTACCTAGTCGGATATAACATGATTTAGTTGCAGTACAACAAATACCAAACATGTGGTTTTCATAACGAACACCTTCCCTTAAGAGGGTTTCCAACAAACCTACTTGGTCGACTTTGAGCACCAACTCCTCCTTCTGCTTATATGCCTATTAAAGGCAGGAAAGTTTGCATGCCTATGGAATTTTGTTTAAGGTACACAGAAGGGCTGCTGACGGGCCAGTTTGAAGAAGGGAAAGAAGTATGTCTGCTGGATCTTTTTAACCCTTGCAGAAGGCCTTATTGCAGGTCTTATGCTAGAGGCATGATGTGCATGTGTATGGAATTTTTGTTAGTAACAGGGAACGACCAACTATGGCCTGTATACATACCTGGTAAAAGAAGACGAACTTGAATGTCAACAAACTTCCTTTGAAGGCATATTTGCAGGCTTCTGTTTCGATCCTGCGCCGCCAATCAAGTTTATTACCGAAAAATTTTTGAACTGGAGCATATTCATCCATTTCCGCCAAATGCCTTAGGCATCGAATTTGATATATTCGAAAGGGTTTCAATACATTGACGTCGTTATAAAGTTAAAGATAGGATAGAATACGCGACCATTATGCGGGTGATCCATTGTTTGATTTCTGACCCCTCAATGTTGTCGACAGCAACTTCGTAGTATAGTGTCAAGTCAATCGTCATGTCTAATAAAAGCTTCTCAAACAGCTGACGTTCTATAAAAAAGTAAGTGCTATATGTTATAAGTATAAATATAGAATACGTGTTAAATTATAATAACACGAGAATCTGTCCTATACCTCATTCATGGGTTCTAATGGGAAATAAAGTTGTTTTTTATGCAGCTTATGACTCATTCGACGACGGTACTATTCGTTAACGGAGAATATTTTTCTTCCGAATTGATTTTTTATATCTAAGATTAATCCGTTTCTGTCTAATCCGCTGTAGAGCGAGACGAGTAGGATCAGCGTCCCGTAAAGTTGGATTTTTATTAGTCGAAAGAGGAATTTGCCAATAAATTGCTTACTTAGCACATAGTACCATCGGTTTGTGATCAATACTCATACCTTGGATCTCCAGCTGATACGAGTATAACATGTACTACTTTAAGGTTATAGTTGGCAACCTTCACACAGCGTTCCGAATGAGTAGACTATTTACCTGTTGAAACAGATCATTTATATCTCTTCTCAATAACAAGTAGATTACCTTTTGGTAAAGAGTCGTGTTTACTGCAGCCTTCGGCATGATTATCTCCATTAGAGCGTTAAAGTTTGGGTGTCAGTCAATGTCCTGTCCTGATTCCGCGGTTATTGGTAAGCTCGTTTGGATCGGCTTTCTTAAGTGTAAGACATAGAACACTTAAATTCCAATTAGCGGGCATACAGTCCTTAACCATATCGTGTTTATGTATGCAAGTTACTAATTAATCGCTCTGCCAACAATCCATCGACAGAAGCAGTTTTATTCCTTTTAAACCGTATAACTGCCGCACTGATCTCGTTTTGGCTCGGTGGTAGACAATCTACTCCGTCATTGATGATTGATAAGATGCCTTTGTGAAAGAACAGAGTACGAAAGTGTACCCATCATATTTGCAGCATACTCTGAGTTTCCGTGACCAGATTTCCTGCTCTGCCTTACATGTGGGAATCCCTTTTCCAAAATCTTAGCTTTTTACCTTTTAGTTAATTTTTCGGGCTTCACCCTGAAATTTTCGATATTCGCGTTTCATCTTCCTCTTTTCATTATATCGTTCCGTCATCGTCACATTATCCGCGATTTATCTCCCTCCTCTTCTTATTATACCGTTCCGTCACCGTATGCATTGCCATTGGCTGCAGTTTTCTATTTCCGCAGACATTATGTGATATACCTTATCGTACAAGGGCTTGCTTGAGCGTGGTTTTTATAACCCGGTACGTTCATTTCGGCATAACATGCGCAATATGTTTCTGTGAACACACATATTAGGGGCGTTTGTTTGCAGTAATTGATAAAGTTGGTTGGAATAGGCATTGGATATCTCGGTGTTATGTAGTCGATTGCACTGCGCATCACACACGTATGTCCATGAGGCTTGAGACACACCTTCCATCGATTACCACCTGATCATTTTGGTTTCTTGTCTTTTGATTTTGATCCAGGTTGCCTTGTGGATGAATTTGTGAGGAAATCTGACTCCTATTATTATCATGTTCCTTGCCGACGCAAAGGTAATCAGTCTGAATCCGAAATCGGAGTTGTTGTTGTATAAATTGAATGACCCGACCGCTCGGCTGCAGTACATTGGGTCATATATGGTAACCAAAGAGCCGATGCATTGGGGCGATGTTTGCGGTCACATTGGCGTTCATACCTCATAGATGAAACAACTTATGGCTGGGAAACTTAACCTTATTGTTAAGAAAAGGTGGGTGAAAGAACCCATTTTCTCAGCAAACAAACAAATTTCGTTTATCATGGACATACAGAGGACACGATTTGCGCTAAACCTGTCTAGAGTCCATCTGAGGAACTTCATAGCTGTAATAACGGGGGTAACTTTCCCGCTGGCAAACACGTTAATAGGTTTATTCTACGATTTTTGTAGAAGCTGCAATGACAAGAAAGAAGACTAGCATTTATTCCGTGAAATATGAAAAGTTTGCTCGTAGGACACTTAAGGACAAAACCTGTCTATCAGAAGGATGTCTATCAAATTGGCTTGATAGCGATGTTGATCAAGTTTAGAAGGAACAATTAGTGCGAGAATTTAAAATGGTATCACAACTGGACCTATACAAGGACCAAAGTGAGCTTTGCTGAAGGGGTCTGCCAAATTAACCTTACCTTACCGTACCTTTAAGAACGATCAGAACAATTTTTATGTCATGGCCAGGGGTTACAGTATCAGTTTTAGTAAATTCATTGCAATATAGATATTTGAAAAATGGAATAGAAGACTCCGTTCAATCAAATTTATACCATCACCCTACGGGCATACCATCACCCTTTGATACGACCAAAAAGGAGGACCAAAAAGGAGAAGGAGTCACGATTAGAGTGTTTAAAACCGAAACCAAAAACCGGTTTTTTTCTCCGAAACCGTATGCCGGTTTTTCAAAATTGCCAATTTCGAATACCCGGTTTAACCGGGTTTTTGATGTCGGTTAACCGGTTTTTCAAAAAGCAGTATTTCACAGAACATTGCTAGGTGAATTATAGGTAAATCGGCAAAGAAGGTTGTTTGTGCTTATCCGATATTTTTCAGCCAAATTTCAAAGGATGCTTTTATTAAATTTTCCTATGCAATACGAAAATTTGTTTGGAAAATGCTGTTAGAAGACTGTTTCCTCTCATCTTTAAATGGGTGGGATGACTTCCGTATTCATATAAAAAACTTTCTATTGTCACTATCTCCTAATCTAAGCATCCAATCGCGAAAAAGGACTATGTCACTAAGATATAGTTGGGAACTCATCTTGTAATGGCTAGGAAATCGTCCATAATTAGATAAAAAAAAAGTGCGGATCAAGGGCGTAGCAAGGTAGGGGCCCCCTACAGCTTGGAAAATCTGTCAAAATTCCGGAAAATATGAAAATCAATATAAAACAGTACAGAAATTTCACTAAGGTGAACTGACTGATAGAAAATCTAACCCTATGTTCATTCTTAAAAATTCTAGTGGATATTTTTAAACCTGTCAATGAAATTAACTGATTTTAAAGTAAAAGTACTTGTGTATTATTATTGTCCTGCTTGTGCAGTGGTAACTGTTAGCCCGACGTTTACAGGCATGTATCAAAGCTGTAGAAATGGTTGCAGTTTAGAAATTTTTATTAAATTCACAATAAATTAAGAGTTCCTCCTTGAAATGATTGGGAAAATTTAGACTTACTTGCACTGTAGAATATTTCTGTTTTCTGAGATTTAACAGTAGGTAAGATAACTGCACTGACCAAATTCAAATATCGTTTTTCAAGTTTTTCGTTAAGAAGTTATGGGAGAAACATATTTATTTTAAATATATCGTTTTTATGCCTACTTACAATCCTAAAACAACAATTTGGAAAATATGAAACATGCTAAATCTTAAAAAGGATCAATAAAGTTTACTAGAGTTATCCTGCACATCAGACACCCAGCCAGTCGCCCAGAAAAACGGACATGGCTCAAGAATTGAATTCGCTCTTTAGATACTTAAAGTCCAACGTGGCTCCTTTAATACGTTACACTTTTTTTCTCCTGTCAAATAAAATAGAGGGTGGATCAAATACAGGTTAACTTTAAAATCGTGGATTATTTTAATCCTGAATCGATTTAACCACAAGCCAATATCATCAAAGTTAATGTCATTGAAAATTGGAGTGAAAGAATGAGCTACTGCGATTCGAGACTATACAGCCAATTGAACGAACACAGTAAAAGTATTAAAATAAGCAATCGATTGAGGAAATTATAATTTTTGAGGCAACTGATTCCGTACTTGATTACCGTATCGATTCTTTTAACAAGACAATAAAAAACAATTGATCGAGTAATCGTTAATATTTATGTTTGTTCTTTAGCATGCAACCATGGTTTTCCCAAATTATATTTTTTGGCTGGGAAGTTGAATGTTTGTTCTTACTAATATAGCCAAAATACATGGAAGCAAATTGATTTTGTTATATTTATTGCACTTTTAAAAGGAAACTTGTATTTAGCCCACTTTTTACTATTGGTCCACCCTTGTTGATTTTTTTTTAATTTGGGATGACTAAAAAGACTATTGAAAGAAGACATTTCAAACCCCAATGTAAATGACTTAAACGTATTTCTCTCTCGTTATCATGACATAACACACTTTGTGCAACTACTCTCAATCGTTAATATTTTTTTGTATTTTTTTTTTTAACTTTCTTTAGATAATGCGTTAAAAAATTAAAGCACAAATGAATTTCAAACTACAATAAAAAAATATATTACTTTTTTTATTTTTTTTACTTTTTTTACTGTAGTACACTTTGTTGAGTTAAAACCTGTCCTATTACACTGCGGTAGTCGAAAAAATAACAAAACCGAACTCGACGGTTTTGGCTGCATCATTTGTTTTTGAGTTACAATGACAATTTCGACTTTGACTTAATTTTAACAGCCTTACTTCTATTCGGTTGGATGTCCCGATAAATTTTTTTTAAGAAAGTTATTACAAACATTTTGTGTTTCAACTTTTTAAAACAAACCCTAACTCTAAAACCAGGATTGATTCAGAAAACCAGTCAAAACTGATATTCGTTATTGAAGTCCTATACCAAATACTAAGTATATGACACCATGCGACACCAATTATGACCCATGAAACTATACAAGTGATAGTAGTGACAATGTATATGAAAACTGCATACTCATTCTTTTGTCCGTTGTTTCGTTTACTTGTAAAATACTTTTAATTGTTTAAAGGATATAGAAGTTTGAACAACTTATTTAATTAATTTATCACATAAAAGCAGACAAATATGTGCAAAAAATTTACATTTAAATTTGTATCCTTGAATATCCTTGAAAATTTGCATTAAACAAATGAGAAATTATATGTTGGAGGCTATGGCATACTTCTACGTATGCTAAAATTTCTTCCTTTTATCTATCAAACAAAGTTTCTTTACCTTAAATGTGAATTTTTAATGCACATTAAGCCTCCAGGTTGTAGCAATGTAAAAATAATCAAAAACAATGCATGAATGATAATTAAATCCCTGTTTGTGTACTTTTATAATAAAAAAAACTGTTTTATCTCATTTGCGCAGCTTTTTTTAATGTCATTTATTAAAAATTAAAAAGACTTTTGATCCAGTTTGCAGAAATCAAAATATTTTCAAAAAAGGATCAGCTATGATTCAAATTCAAGCATTTTTTTCAATCGTCATTTTCATGCAACATAAAACTGCTATGCCACAGTGGGGAAAAAAGGATTTTTGGACATTTAAAATTTTAGGCCGCAATTCTTGACCGATTTTCGAAATCTCTTTTTTGTATTATTGGAAACAAAATTGTGCACAGACTGGCTTTTTATTCCAAATTGCTTAACGTTATTTTTTTTTTGTCAAAGTCGATGAAAAAATAAATAATATTTTTTGGATTAAACAAATTTCTTTATTTTGATAAATGATGTAACATATTATGGTATTGGTCTTTTGAAATGAAAAGCACACTATTTAGCCTTTCCAGGTTATATATTAAGATTCGTTCTAGTCAAATAAAAATGTGACCAGGACATTATAGTTTTTGCTTATATTTTCATAACATATGTTTCGTAACATATGTTCAAAAGAATTGAGGTAAGTTAAACATTTTTTGGACACGTAATCCAAAACATATTTGGAATTAAAGCCAAGAATTTTTTTTTTCATCTACTATGACAAATTTAAAAAAAAAAAACAACGGCAAGAAATTCAGAATAAAAAAACGTACATTCTGTGCACTATTTGGTTTCCAATAATAAATACAAAAAAGAAGAATTGTGGCCTAAAATTTCATATGTCCAAAAAAACAAAACAACTAAGATGAATAATATTTAATTTTAACAAAATTTAAATTTAAAACAAAATTGTAGTCTTCATTTGTTTAATAAAATATTGTCAAAACAATGAGTATTGATTTTTCGTTAGGTACTTCAAGTTTTAATTTTTTTTTGGTAAAAATAATATTAACATGAAATGTAAAACCTCCTGCCCCCCTACACTAGATCCTGGCTACGCCCTTGGTGCGGATACATTATTCCTCCATTTGAATACTATTTTGATGATTATAACAACAGAAACAAAAGTTAATTAAGTTTGAATAAAAATAAAAGTCAATATTTAACCAAAACATGTATTCCTGGTAACAAATCCTCATACACTCATTTCTCCAAGATTGAAAATATATCATAAGTGCAAATTCAACCGTAACACTGCGTTTAACTCTTCCTACGAACACTACCCTATCCATTTTCATTAGTATTGTGAGACATGACAAATATCACTCATTAGATTTTATCAATGTAAACTCTTAATTTATTCACAATGAAATGCTGCATTACAATTTTTCCTCTATTTGTCCCTTCCCAACTTTATCTGTTAGGCAATTTGTATGTGCTGCTCCGACGTTTGGGTGCGCTTACTAACATTTGAACTTTAGGGATCGTTCTGCAGGAGTCCCACCAGAATTTCTTGTGTTAAGTCCCACATATGTTTAGTCAGCCAGATGTTGTAAATGCACATTTATCCAGCGAATGCTGGCAGGGCTGTCGCCTAAGCAAGTGTATAATTTGTCAACAATTGTTTGTTAAAAATTTGTCATTTTTTACACAAAGTCATATGTTTATGTGCAGCACAGCACTTGGAGAATTTGTGCGTTGCGCCATTTGCATTCGAGTGATTGAGAAAGAGTTTTAAGAGTATGATGCAAATGGGATAAGGTGACACCTAAGGTTAAGTTTATACCTTCTTAGTACGGCTATGTTAGTCAATGACCTTTTATTTCCTAATTTATGCAGGCAGATTTTGTTTATCTTATGCATATGTATATTTTATTCCAAGGAGTGCCACTTGTTATGCAAGTGGCCATTATAATGTTATTATCACACCCACAATTTAATACACAGGAGTTTCGAATACGATTGTAATAGGCTGCCAAATTTATGAACAAAATCCCTCCCACCATAAACAAAATACAGAAACAATACAATACATAAAAGCTTATAATGTTATAAATGTTCATCATAAACATTGTACCAGAACCCCCGAATACGTGAAACAGTCGAGCATACAATGTAAGTGGTAAGTGACCATGTGGAAAACGAGAAATTTTTAAGAAAATGTGGCATTCGACGTGATAAGGACACAAATGCAAGACTAGATTTAAGGAAGGAAATTACATACATTTTCGCTAAAGAAACACAGGCACCCTACACTGAAAAATGTATTACTGATGCTGGGTGGAACCAGTTATGTTTATTGCAGTTTTCTCAAGATCATCGCCTTTATATTCACTACAAAATAATGAAAATTAAATAAATTAATGTGATGCGTTACATTCGTTACTAACCCTTTACTAACTTACTTTGTCGAAGATTGCACAACTTTATCTCCTGATGTTCTATAACACAAAAATTTCCGTGTGCTACACGTGCTGCCATAAGGTGTTATATATCTTCAAAGGTGTAACCAACGGAAAATCAAAGTCAACCTGCCGTTTAAAAAACATGATTCCGCCCTAAACAGAAAGCTAAACACACTCATCCTCTATATTATCATCTTTCCATACCATTCACCGCATATTGTATGTCTCATTCATTTATTACCGTTACTATTAGGAAATTATGTTAAACACCTGCCCCTAGGGCTGCCAAAGTTGTAAAATATCACGTTTTTTTTTTCAATACAGTGACCGGGTTTTTGTTGAACTTCCGTTTTTCTTATTGGCCTTACCTACTACACAGATCAGTTTATATGGCATTAGTAGTCTGTAGGCGTAAACTTTTCTCACATGTATTTTCTTTTGGTTTAATATCCGTTCATGAGAATCGATTACCGAACATTTAATACATGTGTTCCGACGGAATATTTCTACCGGAGACAACAACAAAAGCAGTCGTAGTGCCGCACAATGGTTCCTGCTAGTGTAAGAGCGTAGATAAATTCAAAATTTAAAGTGTATGCAAGAAAGTTTTTTTTATGTTTTTTTATTAAAAATATGTCCAAATTAACATATTTACGATCTTTTTCATTAGATTTCATTTTTATTTCGAAAATATCATTGCTTAAAGTTGCCATATTGGTGTAATCAAAAAAGTTGACGTATAACACCTAAAAGTTTGAAGTTGTATAACTTTAAGAGTATAAAAGTCACACTTACGTATGATACATCGTTGAAAAGGTAATTTTATTGCAAATAAAACAGTGTTAAATTCTTATCAAAATTATTTAAAAATAACAAAATTTCAACCAATTTTTTGATCCATGTTAAAATTTCAAGGATTTGATTTTAAGATGGAGCTACAGTTTTGCCTCCACTCCCCTCCACGACGAAATTAGTACAGGCATATTGCCACATGTTTCACTTACTTGCCCTAACAATATTAGCTGCTACTACCTGCTAACCTGCAATATATGTACAAAAAACGTTAACAACTATTTTTCGGAATATGCATTTTTTGAAGTTTTTCCAATAAAATTGTGATTTTTTTTTTTTAATTGTTATATATTATCATACGGAATTATTGTGTATATGATATTTAAATGTCAATTTCGCATTTTTCTAATTGTCGGACGTTCACTTGTACGTATATATACAAGAGATATGCTTTCCTATTATTCGGTCTGAAGCCTATGATTGAAATGTTTATTCTATTATATTAGTATATTTTATTTTTTTATGTTTATATTTTGTTTTATTAAAAATAATTTTTTTTATAAGGCCGGCATCTACACCTGTTATTATAGCTGTTTTTTCACAGTTAGCAAAGATCCTTCTTGCCGTGTTGCCATCATTCGTTGTTCCACTACCAGGTCGAGGTTTATCTATTATCAAACCTAACTCTTGCTGAAACCGCTTTTGGACTTCCTTCTTCTTTTCTGCCTTCATTTTCTTATGTTCGTCATTTATTGCCGACCACTTTTTAAACTCCATATTATACGATAAATGCAAAATAGTTTCCATTGATCGAATCCATGCATGGAGTGTTGACAGCCCGTACTTATATGCGCATTCATTGTTGGATCTTTCAAGTACTTTAGATATGTCATTCATATCTTTTGGGGAAGCTCCACATATAGTGTATTTTGCTGCTGATGAAGTATTCGTTAGCACTTGGGACACTTTTCCATCAATCATAGTTTGATAGAAAGTATACATTACTTTAGTTTCTTTTCCATCTTTACATATTGCTGTCGGTAATAATAATGATTGATATTCTATCATTCATTATTTCTGAAACTTCACGTATTTTTTCCGAAGTTTCTTTGCACTGCTCAATTGATATGGGACGACAAAATCTAACTGAAGAGGGGCTTGGATTTTCCCATACCATATGATTTGTTTTAATGTCAACAATTCTCAGAGGAACAAAGGAGAAAATAAACAAATGAGCATCTGAAATAATTTCCGATTCTTCAAAGAATATCTGTTTATATTCACTTTGGCCTGAAGATCCGTCACATCCCCATTTACAGTGTGGAACTAAATCCATACAGTTGCCAATAAGCACATTTTCAATATTAAATATTCTTTGTACAGTGAGGTCTAAAAGCTCCTGAAGTGATGTTATTTTTGCACTATAATTAGTTATTTCAATTGCATTAGGGGAAGGGTAACATTTTTTTTTGCTTCCAAATTTTTTTTGTATGTTGGCAATATTAAACAATATCTTTGTTTTAGTATATTTCTCATTAAAATGTATTGAGATTTCGAAAAATCCATTTCAATATAAACACTCAAAGCTCCATCATTGTCCATAGGAGTGGAACATTCTTCCTCATTGAGCATTTTAAGAATTTGTCCCTTTTTTTCTCTACTGGCCGATCTTAAAAGCTCTACTATTTCTGCTTCGTCTGGTTCATAAATAGCTCGTAGTCCTTGCATATATGCACTGCGCAATTGATCAAGACCTGTTTCTTTAATTAAAGCCGTGTTTTTCTTTTTCCTTGTAAGTATTGCAGCTTCTTCAAATGATGAAGATGGTCGCCCTCTTTTCACTGAAGACGAAGAAGATGCCTGAGAATCTGGGATTTCTACGCAAAATTCCTCATTCATCCAATCCTTATATCTTCTTAAGAAAAACGTTTTATTTCGTTTGCACATATTCCAACGTGTGTTAAAATGCGGAATCAAAATTCTGGTTACCTGAGTCATTGCATGATTGATGGACTTTTCGCATAGATTAAAATGGTTCTCTATGTAAATTCTTATTGCAGAATCACTTTTGTTGCTATTTATGTAAGACAAAATTAAATCATTTTTTTTACACTTGAATTCTTCCATTTTGCTCAACATTAAGTTTATTTTATTTAAGAGAAAAGATAATAAAGCTTTTGGTTTTATACGAACTGATTAGGTTGATGATGTGAACAGAATTGACAGCCGTCAAAATAAAATAAATAAGTAAGTTAGTATAGTACCTATTTCAAAGTAATAACTATACTTATATAGATCAATTCCAAATGTAGCTACCTATTTCGATACAATCTGTTAATTAACGAAAATCAGTAAATTTTAAGAAGAAAACATCAATAATAATAAAACATAATAAAAATATTCAGAAATAATATATAATAAACAAATTTAATGATGATTTTAGACATAGTATAATGATGATGATTATCCATGTAATTGACGGCTTAAATACATAAGTATGTTAAGTACTGCGAAGATTAAAATGTTGAGTTAAATGTTGATAAATAAACAAAATTTGTTGAACTGTTATGCTTGTACGTTTATGAACCTGTTTTATGATAGATTGCAGGTAATTTTTACTTTTTACATATAAAAAAACAAAAGAAGAATTACTTGGAAGTAAAAATAAAAAAACGTCATTTTTAAACTTTAATAAATTTTGTATCAAATTAATTTTTTGCACAAAGCTGCATTATATACTCAATAATGTTCCCTCCAAATTTCAAAACAATCGAATAATAAACAACAAAGTTACAGATTTTAGCTACGCAAAACCCAAAAAGGAACCACTGTGTGCCGTACCGTAACATGGAAACATCTATACAATTGGCCCCATCTGCCATTGATACCCGCATCACATTAATATTTCTTACCCACTCTTGGCACTTCCCCAACCCCATATAAGTGGATATTTTACATGAACGTTAAATATTTTTAGGGAGTTGGGGGACCTCATGGTGTTGACACAAACATATTCGGAGTTTTTTTGTTTCAGGTTTTCTGTGTTATGCCGCCAATGTGAACCTTCGAGTACTATCGGCTTCTCAGGTATTTCGGTAATCTTCACACGTACTCGATTAAAACGAATTTTGTCACCGTTTTCTTGGCAGCACTTTTTGTTCGTTTGGTTTTAAACATAACACGAACCACATGTGTTAAAGGAAATTAACATTTTTTTTCTTTGTAGTCGACAAAGAGGTGGTAGGTGTAGGTAGGTTTCATGAGTTTTTTCCAGGATTTGTTGTAAAGTGAATATTTAATGCATCGCAGATTTACCAGGTCTAAAGCCGAACTGATAAGGTCCAATTAGTTTATCTACAATTGGATTTAAACGTTCACACAATATGATCGAAAGAACCTTGTACGGTAGTTCTTACACTTACTACGGTCTCCTTTCTTGTATATGGGACATAACAGATTGAGACTCCAATCCCCGGACATCTCCTCTATCCAGTTGTTCTCCATGAGCTGATGCATGCTTCTAATCAGCTCCTTCCGACCTGCCTTAAACAATTCAGCCGGAAGACCATCGGCTCCAGCCGTTTTGTTATTTTTAAGGTGGGATATTACCACACGTATCTTGCTCAGGCTCGGAGGTGGACAGTTAATACCATCTTCATGGATGGAGGCGGGGACATCTGGAGTGGTGCCCGCATCCAGTAAATTTTTAAAATGATCTCTCCATATCTTTAGAACGTTGTCCGGGGCCGTCTCTAGCCGACCATCGCTGTCCTTGCAGAATGGCAACCCTGTTCCAAGCGCTCTCTGGTAGAATTTTCGGGGTTCCCCTCTAATTCGAAGCAACTCTGTGCACTCATCATGCCTCTTCTTCCGCTCTTCTTTTGTGGTAGGGCGACATTCATCACCAGGCATCATCTTGAACCGGCTTTGAGTACCCAAGTACGTTTCTTGCAGTCCGTCCTATGGAGTCGGCTATATATTGCCACTAAAAACTTAATTTCCCTTTACACCCCATGAAACGGTACCTACTTGTTTATCGAGGAATGCGAACGTCACTGTTTGGGAAGCTTTTACTAGATATGGCGATTGACTTCACACTATACTGCGAAGTTGCAGTCGACAACATCGAGGTAGATGACTGGAGGCGGGAATCGAACTCGGGATCTCCCGCATGATAGTCGCGTGTTCGAACCATCATGCCATAGCCAGTCCCATATATTGCCACTGCGAGGTAATATTATCAGGGACTGATTCCGTAGCAGTTGAGTTAGGTGGTTGGAGTAGGCTTTCGCAACCTCTGTAGTCTGCAGTTTACCGATGTCCAGCTTTCATTGTGCCTAGTTACGTACATTTTTCTCGCACCCCTGATCACTCGTAAGTCCAGAACACTCGATGCGTGCCTCCCATCGATTACCACGAGGTCTATCTAAATTTTCGTCAATTGATCTGGAGATAACCACGTTGTCTTATGATATTAGGTTAATATATACTGTTCGAGTCAAATCAAAAGAACAAGTTTCTAATACCTCCCTGACACACCTTTCTTCTATTATGAGTAGGCTTTCGCAACCTCTGTAGTCTGCAGTTTACCGATGTCCAGCTTTCATTGTGCCTAGTTACGTACATTTTTCTCGCACCCCTGATCACTCGTAAGTCCAGAACACTCGATGCGTGCCTCCCATCGATTACCACGAGGTCTATCTGAATTTTCGTCAATTGATCTGGAGATAACCACGTTGTCTTATGATATTAGGTTAATATATACTGTTCGAGTCAAATCAAAAGAACAAGTATCTTATACCTCCCTGACACACCTTTCTTCTTTTATGAAGTTAATTTAAAAATCTGCTTAAACACGTCACAAAACATTTTATGGCCCTTCACAGTTGAAAAAATAATATTTTACCCGTTTTTGCCATCACCTCAAATGTGATTGCCATAAAATCCTTCCCCCCCTTTTATTGTCCTTTTACTGTATCAACAGTTTTTGACACGTTCCTTTACACGCTGTCATGCATCGTCATCCTAGTTGGTTAGTGTCTACCAACCCCATTCAGAGCTACGACTAAACAAGCCATTTCAAACGGATGTTATACTCTGTAGCCATTTATGTTGATTGTCGTTTTGCCGTAAACTATTTTGTTAACATTATTTAACTATAAAATGTCTAACTGTGTGTCTGTCCGAATGTCTACTTGTGTAACAGCAACTACTGGTGCCGTCATTTACAATCTATTCCGTTTAAACATAAATTGTCAGTCAATTTTCCATTACAAAGTTAAAAGGAAATAAATCATAATAGGACAATAGTGATGAAATCAGCAAATTTAAAAAAGTTATATATTTATACTAGTGGACCCGGCAATGCTTCGCTATTGCTGACTTGACGAAAAATTACAATATGTTTGGCTCGTCTACTTAAAGGTCTAAGCTTCGGCCTTGTACGCTCTGAAAACAATTTGTTACCTCAAATAACTTTACTGACACAACTCTGAAAAACACGTTGTCAAAAGTGTCAGCAAATAAAAATTAAAACTATTATACATTTAAGATAAAACTCTTCTAGTCCTTGCTCTTTGCTTCAACAACAGTACTTTTTGATACAATATGAGTAATTTTTGGCACAATTAAAGAACTTTTTGGTACAGTCAAAGTACTTATTAATACATTTAAAGAACTTTTTTGTGCAATACAGATACTCTGTGCTACAATTAATCTTTCTTTTTGTGTACAATAAAAGGCACGTTTTAATAAAATAAATTCTACTTTTTGGTACCAATAAAGCATTAATGTAATTTTTGGTATAATTAATTAACTTTTTTATACATATAATGAAAACACTTTTGAGTACAACAAATGTCCTTTAAAGAACAATAAACTGTACTTTTTAGTGGAATAAAAGTGAGTTTTTAAGCAAAATAAATTGTATTTTTGGCACAATATATGTACTTTTTGAAAAACTTTTTGGTATCGGATATTATTTGTATACCAAATATTATAGCTTCTTATTACCCTCTTTGCCCACTGATTGAGAATAACAATTTCGTCTGCATATTTGAACCTGAAGTGCAGAGTACTATCTTTAAATCAATTTTTATCTCTCTCAGATCAAAATGCATTTTTGCCACGCCCACTCTACCCACTAATCCAAAATTTAAATTTCGTTTTCTTATTAATATACGTGTTGTCGAGTCAGTATCAAATTTTATTTCTCTAGGACTAAATAAAAGTTTTGCCGCAATCAATATGCCCATAGCGTCCAAAACTAAAATTTCGTCTGGATTTTCATATTTGTATTGTTGAGTACTATCTGTGTTACAAATTTTATCTATCTAGCTCTAAAACAAAGTTTTGCCACGCCACTACGCGTTGGCGTGAACAATAGTGGTATCAAATTGTATCTCTCTAACTCTAAAAAAGTTTTGCGACGCCCACTTCGCCAATTGGGTCAACAATTAAAATTTCGTCTGCATATTCGTATTTTCCAGTACTATCTTGGTATCAAATTGTATCTCTCAAAAATTTTGCCATACCACTATGCCTATTGGATACAAAAGTAAAATTTCGTCTGCATATTCATATTCGCGTTGTCGAGTGCTATCTGGATAGCAAATTTTATCTCTCTAGCTATAAAAAAATGTTTAGCCACGCCTACTACGCCAATTTGGTCCAAAATTGAAACTTCGTCTGCATATTCATATTCGCGTGGGCGAGAACTATATGGGCATCAAATGTTATCTCTCTATCTCTAAAAAAAACTGTTGCCACGCCCAAAAAAAGTATTAAAAATTTTACAATTAAAACAATTTCAAAAATTATTTTATGAAGAAAAGAAAAAAAAAAATACTTTATATATGCAATATATTTGATATTACGTAAGAAGTGCTTCTATATTGTTAAGAAGATATTCTTTTACAGATTGTTTAAAAGTGGAAATAATTGCTATATTTTTAATTTCGTCAGGTAAACTATTGTATTCAAGTGATCCTGCATGTTTTATTCGTTGTTTAGTTAAATCGATTCGGCATCTTGCAACTTGTAGGTGATTAGCCTGTCTTGTGTTTCTCCCTGTTGTCTGCACATTTCGGCTGAAAGACACCCCGGAATCTGGGGATCTTATGGATTTAAACATAAATAAAAATAATTGTTGTTTGTACAGACCACGAACAGGTAATATGCTTGTTGCTTTGGTTCTATACAAATCCAAAGTAGGGTAACGCATTGGCAAATTGAATACGATTTTTAAAGCTTTGTTCTGAGCAGATTGTAGAGATCTTAGTGAATTTGATGTTTTGGTAGCATACACAATGGGAAGGTACGATATTACAGAATTAATAAGAGCTTGAAATATAAGCATTTTGACATTGGTACTTAACTTGTTTTTGAATTTAAACAGTATTCCAGTTGCAGATGATACCTTTGCTCTTACCTGGGATATATGTTCATCCCATTTCAGATTTTGTGTCAAAGTAACACCAAGATATTTTACACTTAATGATTCTTCAATTATTGTGCCGCCAACGTGAATTGTCATCAATTGTTCATTTTTAATACAATGCGGTCTAAAACGAATAAATTTAGTTTTTGACGGATTCAACATTAATTTGTTCACACGGGCAAATTCAGCTAATATTGCCGCGTCATATTCAATATGGGCCTGCAGAACTTTTTCATGTTGGTATTTGTAAAAAATACAGACATCATCAGCAAATAAATTAAGTCTTCCATTGAATTCAATATTTTTAATATCATTTATAAATATTTTAAACAAAAGTGGGCCAATGACACTGCCCTGAGGAACACCATGATTAACGGGTAATATTTCACTCACCGATGAACCAATTTGAACAAATTGCGATCTGTTTTCGAGAAAAGTCTTCAATAATCTTAGAGAAGAGCCTATCAAGCCGATGCTCTCAAGTTTCAACATTAAAATATTGTGATCAACAAGATCAAACGCTTTCGAAAAATCAAAAAATACACCTGCTACACCCTTGTAACCATCATCAATTCCAGAACAAATATATTCTACAGCGTTGACTAAAGCCTCCCTAGTTCCCGATCCTTTCTTAAATCCAAATTGATTTTTATATAAAATTTCATTATCATTAACATACTTTGAAAGTTGGTTAAAAAGAAGCTTTTCAAATATTTTATCTATCACTGATAGAATTGAAATAGGCCGAAAATCAGAAACATACTTTGCATTTGGTTTCTTTGGTATGGGTATTATCTTGTGAACTTTTAAAACACTCGGATACGTTCCCTCCATAATCATTTTATTAAAAATACATACTAATAAATCAGAAACAGCTGATTGTCTTACAAACAACATTCTAGTAGTAATGTTATCAAAACCAGGGCTTTTAGTGGATTTTAACTGTCGTAAAACGTTTTCAACTTCTGTTTTATTTACCATTTGAAAAGTAAAGGTGGTAACCTCAGACCGTAGCGTTCGGAAAACATTAACATTATCATTAGAGTGCTGTTCAATATTATTATGTATATTGTTAACAGAATCTATGAAATATTTGTTTAAAACCGAAGCCATTTCCTCATTTGATCTGAAACAATTTCCTTCTTCAGATATTACTTCCTTGATTGCTTCTTTCTTCCTTCCAAGTTCCCTATTTAGAAAATCCCACGTTTTCTTGGTATTATCCTTACACAAGCTAAGATTATATACATAATAATCTTCCATTAAGAACTTGTTACAAATCTTTATAACTTTACTAATTCTCTTTAGCCGTTCTTCTGTAGAATTGTGTCTATGCTTTCTTCTAGACTTAAGTAGTTTACATTTAAGGATTTTCAAAGCAGCAAGGTTTTCATTTATCCACGGAGCTATTTTTCTTCTCATATCTATCGGAGTTGAAATAATTTCTGTACTTTCCAAAGCAGCTGATGTGAAAATATCAATAAATTGCCGGCACATATCTGAAGAGCTTGTCACATTTCTTAAAGACGGTAATTTGTTGTCCAAAATCTGACCAATTTTTGAATAATGTACAATTTGTCTTCGTGACTCACACTGTCTATTCAGATTTGAATTTACACAAACTTTACAACTTAAAAAGTTATGATCGGATAATTCGGTTTCTATACAATCTACAGATATCTTGCCAGGTTTATTACAACATACCCAATCAATTGAAGTTTTGCTTGTAGGTCTTGTTATATGGTTGTGACACATTTGCATACCAAACTCCTGAAAAAGGTCATTTATTAATCTGAATTGTCTACTACGTATTCGCAAGTCAATATTAAAATCACCGACGATCAATACAGGGTTGGTGGCAAATTGAAGAAGATAATGATCCATTTTACTCATTAAAAAATTTAAAAGACATCGTTGTGATCGATAAACAGACATTACACACAATTTTCTATTATCTAATTTTATATCATCCAACTCAATTGCAATTACATCCAAGCTGCTTTCACTGTTTTTAATAACAACTTTATACCGCAAACTGGAGTTTACATACATTGTCGTGCCACCAAAACCATCAGATCTATCACAGTGTATAGCATCAAAACCAGGAATAGAATATAAGTTTAAATTATTCCCACTAAACCATGTTTCCTGGATAGCAATTATTTCCGGAATTTTAACAAGTTCACTTATCTCACTTTTGAAACGATTAAATTTGTCTAAAGATGAAACACTTCGTACGTTTATCGATAAAATATTAAAATAGTTTAGATTTTCAACAATAACACTTTCATTATATGCATTTGTATTTTTAAAATAACCTGAGATCATAAAAAACAAATTAATTTTATTAAATTATTCAAATTTTAAATTTAAACACAATTATAATTTAATAAATTAGGATAGTGCATCAGCATCATCAAACTCATCATCATCATCGCTATCTTCATCATCAACATGCTGCATACCACGAACTGTCTTGGGACGTTTACACGTAGAGCTTAAGAGCATTTTATCCACATCTTCCATACTCCTTATTCTGATTTGCCTAGAATTAGCTTCCTTCTTAGCATAAATCTTCCCATCTCTCGTGTAAACAGAATAAAACCCAACAGTCTTCAAAGATTTCGCATGCTTTAACACCTCCAGACTATCCTTTGACATAAAATCATTTATGTAAACTGATTTCGTATCTTCCAACGACTTCAAGTTCTTCTTGTTCTTCATTAAAACCATTTTGTGTTTTTTGTTTACAAATTTAACGACCACAGATGATTTATTGGATTGCCTATTACGACCCATGAAATACGCGTCATCAATGTCATCCTCGCACACATCAGCTCTCGCCTTCTTCGCTATATCTAGCACAACATCAAGAGCATTGCTCTCAGAGTCAGTTACAACACCATTTATTATGCAGTTGTTCTGAACGCGAACATCATTTAAAAATGTCACAGTAGACTTAAGTTTCTTTACATCCTCTCTGAGAGATTCATTTTCTTTTTTTAGTTTCTTTACAGCTGCAGTATTTTTTTTAACACCATTTAAAATACTGTCATATTGAGATGACATAAAGTTCATCGTTTCTCTCATTTCTCTCATTTCTTTTAAAATTGTTTTAAGTTCTGATTTGCCATCATCTTTAGGCTCACATATTTGGCACTTAAACTCAAGAGAGGGATCTTTCATTAGCTCATCAATCTCAACCTTATTCAGCTGTGTGCACAGAGAGTGAAGGGTTTTTTTACAAGAGTCACACTCAATAGCTTCGTCGCTTTCCAACACTTCTGTTTTGCAAAGAATGCACATCACTTTTTTACTTTTCGTGTTTATGCTTTTTCGCGTTTTGCCTGGCATTTTTTTTACAACTCACACAGACACCACAACTTGATCTTTAAGTGTAATATAGATTTGTATGTATTTACACTGGTTGTCTTATGAAATTCGCTTATTCTTTCTCTCGAGTACGGACCGTGTCAAATTTTGCGTTTAGTCACGACGGAGTTGCCACACTTAAGTTGTTGAGTTGCCACTTACTATCTGGGTATCACATTTCATCTCTCTAGCTCTAAAAATAGTTATGCCAAGCCCACTCCGCCCATTGTGTCAAAAATTAGAATTTCGTCTGCAAATTCATATTCGTATAGCAGAGTACTATCAGTGTATAAAATTTGATCTATCCGGGGGTAAAATACAGTTTTGCTACGCCCACTTCGCCCACTGATCGAAAATAAAATTTTCGTCTGCTAATTTAAATCGGAAGTGTCGAGTAATATCTGTGTACCAAATTTTATCTCTCTAGCTCTATAAATATGTTTTGCCACGCCCACTCCGCCCACTGGTCCAAAATTAAAATTTCGTCCACATATTAATATTCGTGTTGTCGAGTACTATCTGTGTATCAAATTTTATCTCCCTAGCTCTAAAAATATGTTTTGCCACGCCCACTGGTCCAAAATTAAAATTTCGTCCGTATATTCATATTCGTGTTGCCGAGCACTTTTTGTGTATCAAATTTTATCTCCCTAGCTCTAAAAATATGTTTTGCCACGCCCACTCCGCCCATAGGGTAAAAAATTTCCATATAGTACACTAACTGTCTTCCAAATTTCATTAAAATCGGTCCAGCCGTTTAGGCGTGATTGAGCAACAAACAAACAAACAAACAGACAGACATTCACATTTATAATATTAACTAGTGGACCCGGCAATGCTTCGCTATTGCATAATTGACTAATATTACAAAATTAAGTTAATGTAATATACAAATAGCCATTAAAATTGACTCACAGTTATAAAAGCTTGGCACATGCCACTTTCAAACATACTTTGGCAACGTTTCCTTAACTCGATAATAATATGTTTGGCTTGCTTTCTTATTGGGATAATTTTAAGCGTTGATCTCATGCCCTTAGTAACCAATTCGTTACCCCAAGTAACTCCCAAACCTGTTCAATCAACAACGTTTTATTGTGTCGAATGTTATATATCACTATGACCATCCGCCCGCTGATCGAGTTCATGTCTCTAGTATAAAAATAATAAAATTTTCGTCTGCAATATTGTAATTGTAGTGCCGAATACTATCTGTGTACCAGGGGCTAAGATTCGATTTAAGCGTGCCCCCTCAGCCCACTGATTGAATTTTTTGTTATTGATGCGCATTGTATTATCTATTTATTGTGTTGTATCGCTCAAAGGCTAAAATAAAAATAAAATTTTCCTCCGCAAATTTGTAATTCTAGTGCCAAGTAATATATGTGTATCAAATGTTATCTTTTTAAGGCTCAAATACAGTTTTGCCACGCCCACCAATTACGGATTCGAAATAAAAATTTGGTCAGAAAATGTTCCTCTAGGGCCAAAATAAAAATTGGCTACGTTAAATCCTCCCATTTATCGGGAATTAAAATTTCGATTGCATATTCATATTTGTGTTGTCATATCATATTGTATGTATGTATCATATTGTATATATCACAGCTCTAAAAAAGTTTTGCCATAACCAAAATGTATACAGCGTCCAAAACTAAAATTTCTTCTGCATATTCATATTTGTGTTGTCGAGTACTATCTGGGTATTCAATTGTATGTCTAAAGCTCTAAAAAAAGTTTTGCCGAGCCCACTCCGCCAACTGGGCCAAAATTAAAATTTCGACTGCAAACTTATATTTGTGTTGTCGAGCGCTATCAGGGTATCAGATTATATCTCTCTAGCTCTAAAAAAATGTTTTTACATGCCCACGAAGCCCATTGGGTCCAAATTAAAATTTGGTCTGCATATTCAAATTAGTGGTGTCGAGTGCTATCTGGGTATCAAATTGTAACTCTCTAGCTTTAAAAAAGTTTCGCCAAGTCCACTATGCCCATTGGATCCAAAAATAAAATTTCGTCTGCATATTTATATTCGCGTTGTTGAGAACTATCTGGGTATCAATTTTTATTTCTCTAGCTCTAAAAAAAGTTTTTTACGCCCACTCCGCCCATTGGATGAAAAATTAAAATATCGTCGGCATATTCATATTCGTTTTGTCAAGTACTATCTGGGTATTAAATGTTATCTCTCTAGCTCTTAAAAAGTTTTGCCACGCCCACTCCGCCCACTGGTCCAAAATTAAAATTTCGTCAGCATATTCATATTCGTGTTGTCGAGTACTATCTGGGTATCAAATTTTATCACTCTAGCTCTAAAAAAAGTTTGCCACGCCCACTCCGCCAATTGGGTCAACAATTAAAATTTCTCTGCAAACTTATATTCGTATTGTTGAGCACTATCAGGGTATTGAGCATGATCCGATTGTATCATTCTAGCTCCAAAAACAAATGTTCCAGGCCCACTAAGCCCATTGGGTCCAAATTTAAATTTGGTCTGCATATTCAAATTAGTGGTGTCTCTAGCTTTAAAAAAGTTTTGCCAAGCCCACTATGCCCATTGGATCAAAAATAAAAATTTCATCAGCATAATCATATTCGTGTTGTCGAGTACTATCTGGGTATCAAATTTTATCTCTCTAGCTTTAAAACAAAGTTTTGCCAAGCCAATTGGGTCCAAATTAAAATTTCGTCTGCATATTCATATTCGTATTGTCGAGTACTATCTGGGTATCAAATTATATCTCCCTAGGTCTAAAAAATATGTTTTGCCATGCCCAATCCGCCCACTGGTTCAAAATTAAAATTTCGTCCGCATATTCATATTCGTATTGCCGAGTATTATGTGTGTATCAAATTTTATCTCCCTAGCTCTAAAAACATGTTTTGCCACGCCCACTCCGCTCACTGGTTCAAAATTAAATTTTCGTCTGCATATTCATATTCGTGTTGCCGAGTAATATCTGTGTATCAAATTTTATCTCCCTAGCTCTAAAAATATGTTTTGCCATGCCCACTCCGCCCACTGGTTCAAAATTAAAATTTCGTCCTCATATTCATATTCGTGTTGCCGAGTACTATCTGTGTATCAAATTTCATCACCCTAGCTCAAAAAATATGTTTTGCCACGCCCACTCCGCCCATAGGATAAAAAATTACTAAATATATAGCCTATACAAATTTCCATATAGTACACTAACTGTCTTCCAAATTTCATTGAAATCGGTTCAGCCGTTTAGGCGTGATTGAGCAACAAACAAACAAACAAACAAACAAACAAACAAACAGACAGACATTCACATTTATAATATTAATAGGACTAGTGGACCCGGCAATGCTTCGCTATTGCATAATTGACTAACATTACAAAATTAACTTAATATAATACACGTACATCAATTCAAATTGGCTCACAGTTATAAAAGCTGTGCATATGTCACTTTCAAACATACTTTGGCAACGTTTCCTAAACTCGATAATAATATGTTTGGCTTGCTTTCTAATTGTGCTAATTTTAAGCGTTGATCTCATGCCCTTGGTAAACATTTCGTAACCCCTAGTAAATCCAAAACCTATTCAATCAACAACGTTTTATTATGTCGAATGTTATATATCGCTATGACCATCCGGCCGCTGATCGAGTACTATCTGTACACCAAATTTCATGTCTCTAGGATAAAAATATTAAAATTTTTGTCTGCAATATTGTAATTGTAGTGCTAAATACTAATACCAAATTCTATCTATTTTTCTAGAGCCCACTGATTCAATATTTGTAATTGTTACGCATAGTATTATCTATTTATTGTGTTGCATCTCTCAAGGGCTAAAATAAAAATAAAATTTTCCTCCGCAAATTTGTAATTGTAGTGTCAAGTAATATATGTATATCAAGTGTTATCTTTTTAGGGTTAAAATACAGTTTTGTCACGCCCTCCACTCACTGATTCAAAATAAAAATTTGGTTAGAAAATGTCCCTCTAGGGCCAAAATACAAATTGGCTACGTTAAATCCTACCATTTATCGGGAATTAATATTTTGATTGCATATTCAATTTTGTGTTGTCATATCATATTGAATGTATATATCATGTTGTATATATCAAAGCTCTAAAAAAGTTTTGCCATAACCAAAATGCATACAGGGTCCAAAACTAAAATTTCGTCTGCATATTCATATTCGTGTTGTCAAGTACTATCTGAGTATCAAATTTTGTCTCTCTATCTCTACAAAAAAGTTTTTCCACGCCCACTCCGCCCATTGGATGAAAAATTAAAATATAGTCGTTATATTCATATTCGTGTTGTCAATAACTATCTGGGTATCAAATTTTATCTCTCTAGCTCTAAAAAAGTTTTGTCACGCCAAATACGCCAATTGGATCAAAAATTAAAAATATTGCCACGCCTACTCCGCCCACTGATAAAAAATTAAAATTTCGTCTGCATATTCATATTTGTCTTGTCGAGTACTATCTGGGTATCAAATTGTATCTCTCTAGCTCTAAAAAAAAAGTTTTGCCAAGCCCACTCCGCCCATTAGATAAAAAATTTAAATTTCTCCTGCATATTCATATTTGTTTTGTCAGTACTATTTGGGTATCAAATTGTATCTCTCTAGCTCTAAAAAACAGTTTTGCCATTGGGTCCAAAATTAAAATTTCGTCTGCATATTCATATTCGTGTTGTCGAGTACTATCTGTATATCAAATTTTATTTCTATAGCTCTAAAAAAAAAATTTTGCCACGCCCACTCCGCCCCTTTGTCCAAAATTAAAATTTCGTCAGCAAATTCATATTCGTGTTGTCGAGCACTATCAGGGTATCAGATTGTATCTCTCAAGCTCTCAAAAAAATTTTACCACGCCCACTCCTCCAACTGGCCCCAAATAACAATTCCGTCAGCATATTCATATTCATGTTGTCGAGTACTATCTGGGTATCAAATTTTATATCTCTAGCTCTAAAAAATTTTTTGCCACGCCCACTCCGCCCATTGGGCCCTAAATTTAAGTTTCGTCTGCATATTCATATTCGTGTTGTCGAGTACTATCTGGGTATCAAATTTTATCTCTCTAGCTCTAAAAAAAAGTTTTTGCCACGCCCACTCCGCCCATAGGGTCAAAAATTACAAAATATGTAGCCTATAGTAATTTCCATATAGTACACTAACTGTCTTCCAAATTTCATTGAAATCGGTTCAGCCGTTTAGGCGTGATTGAGCAACAAACATACAAACAAACAAACAAACAAACAAACAGACAGACATTCACATTTATAATATTAACTAGCTGACCGGGCAGACTTCGTCCTGCCTAAAGAAGTATTGACTTAAATGTAACTTTTTTGGGTGAAATAAATCTTTGTTGTGTGTTAGTTTCTTTTGATATTCTCATAGAAATTTAACAAAAAATTTTGAGGTATATTAAAGCATTAATATATTTTTAATGACATAAATTTATTGCAATGCTTTTGATATCAAAACGTGTATGGGAAAACCAAAGGAGTGTACATTAGGGTAATAACTTTTAGCATTTTTTGGAAATATCAAATCTCCCCAGCCAAAATCGTGTAGGGCATGGAAAAATATTAAGAACTGCGTTTTTAGTTTTTCGCTATCGTTAAAAAAGGTTACGCACCAAACGCGTTAAAGTTTCGAATCGAACAAAGTTAAAAAAAAAAATTATTGAAATAAAAATAGTACAAGATATATATCCGCTTTGTAAAACATCGCGTATTTTGAACCTAAAGTTTATATCTTACAATACCTACTTTTAATCATTTATTGTTACTATTATTTTACATATCTACATATGTATAAAACATATTAAAAACAAAATTTTTATGAAAAAAAATTGAAAAAACGTATATAAAAGGCATTTTAGAAATCGCTGTCGGTGCGTAAGGTTTTTTCAGCAAATTGAACTGAAATAGTTTTTTTATCATTAATACAATATTTGCCATTAGAAAACCCCTGGGGAGAATGTTGTCCAAAAAAAGTTATTACCCTAGTGTACATATGTTAATCAGTGGGTCCTTCTACACGTGAACATGCAACATAAAGCTGTTCATGGAAAAAAACATGGCGCAAACTTGATTGGACTGTCCTTCAGCATTACTGATTGTCATCGCAAATTCTAACCGAACTGGCAACCGTAATCAGTTGAATCAAACGGCAAATCCGTGGGTATCATTGGAATACATATTAGCTATATATCAGTGCCCTTATATTATCTGGTTAAATTAATTTAAAAAGGATAATATAATCCTGTTTTGCTTCTTAGCTCCTATAATGCGCCATCAAGGGGTTTCAGCGATTTTTTGTGTGTACACTCATCCCTCATTATGATTTGACATGTTTGCAACATTTTTTATCTTCATATTACATGTGCGGTTCTCAGAAACTTGTAATTTATTGCGCCATTCTGCAACGTCAAAAAGGGTTGCGCAATACAGAAGGATACAGTAGCCAACGCGATTCGTTTTGCGATCAAACATATTCCAAAATCAACAATATCAAAACCCATGAGTACATAAAGGAAATAAAATCCTCCACACTTATTCGTTATTTCTAATATTACACTGTTGTTTAAAGTTCGTCACTCTAATTGTAATAGACGCTGATTTGAGAAATATTTCAATTCATGAGTATTCGATTTATTTTCTGCCGTAGATCTCGGTCACATACACCACTGATCATAAGTAATTCCTTAGTTGCACGAATGGTGCAACATTCCTCCAGCTATTGCTATTGGAAAACAGAATTGGGCAGGGCCACCCATTTTTGGCTTGATCACGCATATTGGTATTTTTTCCACACCCTATTTCAAATCCCAACCCTTTTCTTTAGAACACGTATATTGATCTCAATTTAATACAGACCAAATTGCATGACAATTCGTAACTTTACGTCCAATAGACGGGGTCACACCCAATGATCTAGTACTTCAGATATCGCACTTTTACAAATTAGGTTCTATAGACAGGGCCATTCCTACTAATCTAGTACTTCAGATGCCACACTTTAACAAATTAGGTTCTGTGGGCGGGGCCACGCCTAACAATCTTGTCCCGCTAGTTTTTGGCTTGATCATATTGCATCCACAAATGATTTAAAGTCACCAATTGTAATAGTCGGGCGTCGGGAGTGTGATTCAAGGTAAAGCTTCTGATCGGTTTAACTTGGCAAACCCAGAGTGATCCTTGCCAATTGCACTTCAAGTCTACCCACAGAGCTCCGTATTCGTGGTACTACTGCGGACGGAGTACTTCTACGTGGTGACGCTTGGAAACGTGGCTTTGACACCCGTCAGAGCACGGCTGTGGGGGCGGAACTTAAAACCCAGGCACGTCGGCTCAGAGTGAGCGGTACCCTGGTCAGCGTCTGACCTAGAACGGGCGGCTGTAATAAAATCCTGGCAGGAGGAGAAAACTGCGACGTGGTGCGCTGGGCTTACAACCCGCCACTGACGTTTAAACTATTGCAATGAAAAGAATTGTAATAGTACGCCAGATATTGAATTATTGTTAATGGGGTGGAATGCAGCATCTACCAAGCTTCAAACAAAATCAATTTTAATTGTATATATACATGAATATACCATTTGTCGGTCCCATTTGAAAATTTAAATATTGACAAAATAAACAGTGACATACGTATGTATGTATTTAAATTTTCACAATTTAAAACTTTTGAACATTTTTTGTATGGGAAAATCGAAAATCGACTCAATAAATGGACCACATGATTCAAATGCAATGTTTAAGTAACCTATAACGATCCTCGAAAGATTGTCTTTCTATTGATGCCGGTTTGTTGCACATCGGTTGGGTAGGTTTGAAGTCTATAGTGGACATACGTAGAAACAAATGTTCACTTTTATATATATAGATAGGATAGGATAGGATAATAGGATAGGATAGGCTATTTAAACAAGCAGAAAGTTTCAGTGGGGTAAACCGACATACATAAACTCCGTGGTCTCAGTAAAAGCATACAATTTGTATACAAAATACAGATTTTGGACACGATCGCGATGCTATTATTACTATAATTTTAAAGTGGACGGAATGGTACATTTGTATGGGAAGGGGTGTGTCCATATGCAATCCCGTATAAAGCTCTGGGACAATATGAAACCGTACAAAACAATTTAATAGTTATGAATCGAATTTGGCTCAAAGAAATATTGAGTCTAAAGTGGCTCCTTCTATGTGTTACACTTTTGGGTCGTAAGGTGATGATAAAAATATAGAAAAATTTAGAAAACTTGTTCTTTTACTTTTGCACTAACACATGTTAGATTTTCAAAGTTTTTTGACTTACTCCCTTGTGCTCTCATTACCGTATGAAATATACCGCACAAATCACATCATTCCACTACGCCAAACATTAGTCCCTTTGTTTTTTTGCGTTAACATTGCAATTGACGTTGTGCCGAAATAAATGAAGAATTATTACCTTCAAATTTCTCGGGATATGTTAAGTTCCGTCTGTGAGGAAGTTGTTGGCTAAAACGATTTTTTATTGTTTTTGTATGCGGCTAAAAATCGTAGACTGTTTTCCCTACTGTCTAGACAGGTGCAATAACACATTAGAGTGTCGTGTGGGACATTCCGATGGATTGAAATGAAAAGTAAACATGTGACGATTAATTTGTGAAAATCCCATCAATGGGGTTGAAGTAAGTACACTGATGAGGCTTAATGGGGAAGCTTATGTAATGTGTTACATAAAGGTGACAATCAACAGCGTATTTACGTTGTAATATTATTGACTTAAGTTTTTACTTTACATAGTGACAAGCACAAGTAATGATAGGAACAGTTTTAATCATTGTTGTTACTTATCTGCGTGGAAATCGAAAGTTGATCCCATATTAATTTTAAAGTAGTCATTTTTACTCTCATTGAAAATATTTAACAGTTTGCTCTTCGCACCCAAGGAATCCCATTGAATTATAATAACTAGTATTGTGCCGACTATCATCAACAAGAAGTCAATATTAACGTTCTTTGAACCTCTTCATAATTCGATAATAAAGCGGTTGTTGATGAGCTTTTGATAGGTTCATATGTATGCAATTCGATGCGTTCCCCTGTTATTAAGTTGCCAACATTAACATGACTTAACTAAAAACTTAAAGTCATAATTGTGGCTATTGCAAAATGGTCTGTATTTAGGGTTCGGCAAGTGAATAATTATTAACTTGTGAGTAATTTGATGTTTTATTTCGAATACTGGTAGCGTACTATAGGTATGTTAATTTGAGAGCGAGGAGATGTTAGTACTGATTGTTGTGTTATTCAGAATCGTAATCTTAATCTCAATAATATTATCTATGTGTATATACACAATTGTTCGTTGCTTAATGACAGATCATCTCTTCGATTAGGAATTCTTATCCAATTCCAACGACCTTTGGTAAAAACGACCATTGTCGTTTTACAGCTCATACAGTTCATGGTTCATAAGATGACAGTACGCGCCTTTAACAATGATGTGCCTAAATATTTTACGAAGTATTTTTTAACAATAGTCCTTACACCTGGTCCATCCAGTGAAGTTATGGTCGTGAGACGACTATCAAGTTTATTGCCGTAGACTTCTCGAGCTAAAATATCTTCATCCATTCGCACAACATGTCGCAGCAAGCGCATTCGGTCTTTCTTAACGCGTATAACTACTTCGATATCGGTTTACAGATTATACAGTACATGATTCATATGACGACGGTACCCGCGATGATGTGTCCAAATATTTTGCAAAGTATTTTCTCTCGAAAACTCCCAGAATAGATGGATCCGCTTATGTCATTACCCAAGATTCGGCAAGCAAGTGTCTGTTTGAGTTGGATCAGTATCTGCTCGTGTTGGGTTTTTGTTGTTGGATAAAGCGATATTTGATTAGTACGCTTGCTTAGCCAGCAGCGGTTTGCGATCAATACTCGTCTCTTGATTTCCAGGCCAAGGCAGACAAAATTAAACTTTACTTTAAAGTTAAAGTACACGCAGTATCCCAAAAGAGTAAACTCTTTGTTTGTTGAAACGAAAAACTTTATTTGGTTCTCATTTGTCACTGTACCAGACCGACTTTTGCCGACTGCTTCTCAATGTTTCAGAATGTCGCAGTAAATCTCGCAATTCTCTACCAATAATATTTACAACATCAGATTACGCGAGCAGGATGTTAAATAGATCGCTTGGCAAGCTGTCGTCTTGTCGAAAGCCACGCTTGGCTCTGTCAGATTTTTGCCTATTTTCACTCGCAAAGTGGTACTATCATATAATGGTTTATGTCATATTGTCATATAAACTCGGATCGCCTTTTTTAAGCACAGGACATAAAAAATCAGATTCCAATCATCGGGCATGCATTCCTTTAGCCGAATCGTGTTTATAAGTTTGAGCATGCTCTTCCGCCAGTCCATCATAAAACGCACCTTTATTGTTTTCAAGCTTTTCATTTGCGTGCTGATATAGTTTTGGCTTGGTGGTGGACAATCAACTCCGTCGTCGCTGATTGGCAAGATATTATCACTTATGCCAACTTCGGGAATGAGCCTAGTACGAAAGTTTCACGTCCATATTTGCAGCGCACTCTGTGTGTCCGTGACCAAAATTCTTTTTCTGTCCTAACAGGTGGGATCCCTGTTTCAAAACCATTGCTTTTTACCTATAGGTAGAACTTTAGGGCTTTAACTCTATTCCAGTACTTTTCGATAGCCCGGCTCCTCTCTTTCTTTTTAGTTATATCGTCAGTCGAAGCACGCGTTACCATTGGCTGCAGTTTTTTCTTGTATGAGGCATCCTTTTCCTTTGATAAAACCCGACATTCCTCATCGTACTAGGGCTTGTCTGAACGTAGTTTTTCATAATCCAGTAACGTCTTTGCCGCAGTGGTCATAGAATTCGTAATATGCTGCCACTGTGTGTGAGTAACATCGGAATTGAGAAAGTTGGTAGGAGACGACATAGACTATATCGGTGATATGCAACCTTGCGATACCTAGTTTCCTTTCCGTTTGGTTACGAGCGTTTGTATCACTACTTATTCGTTATACTATGTATATCATTAAGTATAGAATGTATTTTTGTTCAAATGTCCGCCGCGTCCTTTCTCTCGATCTCATGCATTCGAGTGATATAACTTTCAAGTGGTTATCATAGACCTGAGATTTCAGAAAGCTCATAAGAAAAAAACGATCAGAGTCATATCGAACAGTCACGGTGGTCAATTCAGGTCGACTCTGCAAGAGATTACCATACCCTCAAATCGTTTATGCGTCCGCTGTGTGGTTCTAAGCGCCGTTCTGCTTGAACAACATGTTGTCCGTGTCAATATCGATAATAACCTCATCAATTCCGCCCATAGGCCAATTAAAAAACTGATAACAATATATTTAAACAAAATGTAAACAAATTATCTCTTAAATGACCAAGCTTCATAATGGCAAACGGGGTTTTTCTGGAAATCTAACAGGACTTTCTAAAAATAAAATTAAAACTGATCGCGGGTCTAATAATTCAAAACAAGAGTGCACTTCAAATCGGTCTGGATTGCTTAAGTCTAAGAAACTAAATAATTTTCAATGGATTTTGAAGTAAAAGGATTTTTTTCTCCATAAATTAATAAAAACTAACTTGTGTTGTAATTCTTATGAAGTTAATGTTTAAGGTAACGTATTTGTTTGTTTCTATTCTGTGCCTCTTCATTATATTTATTTAAAGTTTTAGTCATGTTGGGATCGGCCGTGGCATGATGGTTAGAACATGCGATCTAAACAAATAAATTTTTCTTTACTTGCCGACAGCAACTTCGTAGTATAAGTGTTGAGTTAATCGGCATGTCTAGCTTCTCAAAGTTCGCATTCGTTGATAAATAAATAGGTGCGTTAGTTGTGAATCTAAAAATAGAAAGCGTATTAATTCACAACAACGCGAGAAGCTATCACATACCTCATTCTTGGGGTGTAAAGGGAAATTAAGCTTTTTTAGTCATATTTCTTCCATAATTTTCAAACGTAACACAACGTGATCATTTAACTTTGGCAGATTAATAATATTGTAAAAGCAGGTAAAACTCCAGAAAATCTAAACATTTGCCACACCCCTTATGGCACCTCCTACACAAATGACCAAAATCAACGTAATATTTCTACACGAATATCTGTTTTGTAAGTACTCTGAATTCAGTAAAATTTTGCCCAAAGAGAACGCTTATGTATATCTAACTTAGGGATGAATACGGTCTATAAGCCCTTTGACCTCTCGTTAAAATTAACTAAATATTTTTATTGGCAAAATTAATATTTCTCCCATAACATTCAAACGGAAAACTGGAAGATACTTGCATTTGGTCAGTTTTATAACCTCGCAAAATCGAAATGTTTACTTGGCCACTTCTGGTACCTCCCGTACAAATACCGAATTCACCCAGACGGTTTTACATACATATCTTTTTTGTAAGAGATATTGAATTGAACTTTTTTCAAATAACATACATAAGGTGAGGGTATTTATCAGACAGTTCACCTGATTGATCTGTACTCGCTTAAAAAGTTTTTAAGAGCCCTGGCGAACATTTCAGCTCTTTACTACCATTAGAAGTATTTTTGGCCGTGCCTCCACTTTGCAATGTCGTTTTCGAAAAAGTACGAACCTTACAGTAACTTTTGGTGGATGTATTGCTACCAGGTAAACCTCGTGTGGGTTAGCGTCGTATTACTAATCCTGCATTTAAGCTTTTTATATAGCCAATAATCCCAAAAATGGTCCTAATGCTAGATATGCAAAAGTGTTATTATTTGGACGTGCTGCTAAATCGTGCAACTTGCCACATTGTTTTTGCATTAGCAACTGAGAAATGAACAATATGTACACCCCCCCCCCCCCCCCCCCAAAATGGGTATGTTTGTATAGAAGGTGGGAGAAGTATTCGCCCGATCTTGCTCATCTTACAAAGCAAGCTCCTATTATAGGATAAAAGCTTGCATATCAAATTTAGGTCGATATTTCCTAACCTACGCATGTAATCGTGGGGGCAGTTAGGCGGACACCCAAAAAAAGGGGAAGTTTGTATGGCAGGTGGGAGTAGTTTATGAGCGACCTTGCTCATCTTACAAAGTAGCCTCCGCTTAGAGGATATAATCTTGCGTACTAAATGTCAGCTATATACCTCTTTAAATCCGGCTGCAATCGCAGGGAGAGACCCCAAAAAGGGGGAGTTTGTATGGGAGGTGGTAGAAATTTTTGGCCGAACGGTCTCATCCTTATACTCAAACTCCGTTTAGAGTTTGGAAGCTTGCATACAAATTTTTAGCTTGATTGGTCTTAAACCACAGCTGTAATCGCAGGGACATACCCCAAAAAAGGGGGAGTTTGTATGGAAGGTGGGAGTAGTTTTGCTTGCATTCCAAATTTCGATATCTCTTAAACTGCGGCTGTAATCACGGGGACGGACAGACGGACTTTAAATCGACGCAGATTATCACAAGCTACCATTAATCAATATTGTAGTATTGGGGTCAGGTTCACCTTAAATAGAAGTTGGAAAAATTTAAGAGATTTTTTGTAAGTTTTTGGGAGTAGATTTGGTTTATTCGTCAGCTGCGTTTAACACAGCCCACATGGGTCCTAGTATGGGTCCCGTTGTGATACCATTTCCAAATTGCACTTCAAACTATTTCTTTGCTCTGTTGATGGCATCGATATTCCGAAAATTTCCTACTGATAGACAGGTATTGTCCATAAGTGTCCGATGACCAAGCTTTTCATATCTCAGGTCACTAAAAGTAGGACAGTGACATAGAAATTGCTCCGTGGTCTCCTCTTCTTCCTCATCATAGCAGGTTCACCTTAAATAGAAGTTGGAAAAATTTAAGAGATTTTCGGTAATTTTTTGGGAGTAGGTAAGGTTTGGTTTATTCGGCAGCCGCGTTCAACACAGTCCACATGGGTCCTAGTATGGGTCCCGTTGTTATACCATTTCCAAATTCCACTTCAAACAATTTTGTTGCTCTGATGAAGGCATCGATATTCCGAAAATTGCCTACTTATAGACAGGTATTGTCCTTAAGTGTCCGATGACCAAGTTTTTCATATCTCAGGTCACTAAAAGCAGGACAGTGACATAGAAGTTGCTCCGTGGTCTTCTCTTCTTCCTCATCATAGCAGCTTCTACAACAGTCCTCTGACCGATAACACAGTAGCACATTTTCCAACTTCAAACTCTTGAACCAATTAAAACCCACAAAATTTGAAAGCTTATGATAGAAGAAGAAAACCCCTAACTGGGTTTTGAATTATTAGCTAAGGTTTTCTTTTAATTCATTTTTGAAGTTTTCGACTAAGAGACCGATTTTAGTACACTTTTCAAAGAACATGTACTGATTCTTAAGTCTATATCTCCTGAACTATTCCACGTATTGCTTTTCTCTCTACAGCAAATTTTTAGCTCTTAATCAGATCTAAAAATTTTACCTTGAGATAAAATCAAGTCAACAACAACATTCTAATCAAATCAGCAAAACTCTCAAAAAATCGAATAATTTTATAAATTGCTACGAACTCGACTAGATATTATAAGACAAAAAGATAGCCAAAAGCAAAACAAACAACTATTCTTAACAAGCCGATTTCATTTGATGACTCCTTTACATAGTTATAGCTCCATAAATTCAGCAAAAATTCAATAAAGGACCAAAAAATCTCTTTCAAATGTACGTTTATCGAAATTAAAAATGCTATGCGTTTTAAATTGAAATAGGTACAAAAAAGAAATTATTTATATTTTATCCGAAGGTTAAATTTAAGATCTGATTAAGAGCTATACATTTGCCGCAGAGAGACTTAAAAATTTCGAATAGTTCACGAGGTATAGACTTAAGAATCAGTACATGATTTTCGAAAACTTCTAAATTTAATTCAAAAAAATCTGAGCTAATAATTCAAAATCCAGCTAGGGGTTTTCTTCTACCATTATAAGCTTTCAGATTTCGGCGGTCTCAGTTGGATCAAGCTGGTACTGTTGCACTCTGTTATTACAGCTATGATGTTCCTTAGGTGAACCCTGGACAGGTTCAGCACAAATCATGCCCTCTGTATATTCATTGTAGGCCAAATGTGTTTGTTCGTGGTGCAAGTGGGTTCTCTGACCCATCTCTCCTTAGCAATGAGGTTCAGTTTTCCCGCAGTTAGACGTATTCCCGTTATGAGAAGGACACCAATGATACCGTAAATTTCGCCCGAGTTCACGGTTGTGGCGGCCATTGCCAATGTATCGGCACTTGGGTTACCATATTTGTCTCCATATCCTGGAACCTGGTGTACACGTTCTCCAGGGATCTGATAGCCGCTTTACTATCAATAAGAATATGAATATTGCCGCCCAATATCCCACGATACTGAATTTTCTTTACGACTATTCTAATGGTCGCTATTTTGGCCTGAACTACGATAAAGTGATCCGGTAGTCTAATAGATAGTTGCAAATTTAACTCCTCCGAAAAGATTCCACAGGCTTCTTGATAATTAGGATGACATCATCCCCAAATTGTGTTGCATTTTCAATATCATCACAGTAGAAACTAACCGGGGCGTTCCGGTATGGTACGTTCCGAAGACAGGTATGGTGGTATGGTGTAATCCGTGTGAGACCTCACATTCATTAGGTCCAATGTGGCCATAGTTCCTGTGCATCCATGCTTTTGTGGCATCTAAACGCATTGCGGTGTTCGCTTCTATTTTTCTCGCCTCAATGTCCGGAGGTAACCAATTTACGATCGTAAACAGTGCCTTAGTTGTTGTAGTTCTAAGTGCCTATGTTATCATGATTTCCAACAGTCTCATAATGCATTCGAATTTTAATCTTTGGGACGCTCAATCTAGCGCCGGCCACCAGAATGCCGATGAATAGAATATGATGGGCTTAATAACAAAGTCATTCAACCAGTTCTAATTTTTTGGGCTTATTCCCCAATTGAGGCCGATTGCCCTTTGGCGGGAGTATATGACCGTTGCCGCTTTGCTAATCCTGGCCTAAGAGTTCAGATTCCAATTCAGTTTACTGTCTAATATTAGCCCGATGTATTTGGCACTATCGGAGAGTGTAATTGTGATGTTGAGATACCATAGTAGTGGAGAGAGTACTCCTCCATGTGGAGTACCATGAACTGCCACCTTGCTAATATTTGACAAGCCCGGACTGGATCCAAATATCTTAAAATTGAATAGTTTATCAATAGCATTCCGTTTTTAAAGCCAGTGGAGATCACCTACAATCCCGGATAATGATTGAGAATGTAATTTTGAGTGGTTTTATTGTACTTGTCGAGTGCTTATCGAGAGTGTCCTCAAAACATCTAGGTGCCGCTCAATGCATGATAAATTATGGTTACGTTGATAAAAAGAACACTTATATAATCTTTAGTGTGTTTTGTCTGCAATTGCTACATTACTTCAACCCCCTTACAACTTTCTGATTAAATTTAATACTATTTTGTTTCCATAATAAAATACTTACTCCTGAAATCTGTTAACTATTACAAAATTAAATGCAGATGAATATAAATGGGTTTTCCTCTAGTTCTCTTTTGTATTTTACATTCTGAAATACTTTGTCCTCCTGCTATCAAAACGATTGACCCATAAATTCATAATTGAATTGTAACACTTTTCATTCCAGCCGGTTTTTGTTTATCCTATAGCGCAATTGTGCTGAATTTGTTCTCTGTTTCAAGTTCACGATATGGTGAATAGCAAACAACCAAATCCGGCCATATGAAATGTCCCTTAGCAATCATGTGGCTTTGCTAGGTACTGTGCAACATTACCCAAAGGGATTCTTGCTATGTTTTTTGTTGTTGTTGAGGACTATTCGCCAATAATGTGATTTCATATTGATGGCAGTAGACATGTTTATTGTTTTTTTCTCTTGTATGTGGATATTTTTTGTTATCATGATTTTCAATGCAATTGCAATTGTTGCATGAACGAACATACGAGACGAGTGCAACAGCGGCAATAAAATCATGAAAACAATTCGCCAATTTAGTGGCTGTTAAAGTTTTCTTTTCGATTCTTTGATTTTTATTATTTGCTGCAAACGATTATAATGTGCAGCAAAATCCGAAAAGAATAAACCTGAACCTGAAGCAACAAACAGCGATAAAAACGGCAATCAAGGCAGTAACAAAAAACTGCTGCAAAGGCAACGAGCGAACTCAACATGTTCGGTGTAAAGTGAAATGATCCCGAGGGTAATATAACACTTTTGTTAGATGTTTGTCCATATTGTTTTCAGTTTTTGGTATGTTCGTTCTACTCGTCTCTGTAAAGCCAAGCATGCCATCAAATTCCCCCAAACAACAGTTTCACAACCAAAAAAAGAAAAAACTAACAACTTAATTGCATGACATGTTAGTCGAGTGAATTGGTGTAATTGTATGAAAGAGAGGCTTAGATATTTTTGGAAGCATTTATTGTGTTTTAGGTATTTGAGTATTGTGTAAAATCAAAAAGGAATATAACAATTTGAAATGCCTTCGCTGTTAATTGGAGTGAAAATTTTTAATATAAAAAACATAAACATAAAACAAAACAAAGGATAGTATTTAGTGTTATATATCACAAGATGTTTTTTTTATACTTTTACACATAAATTTCATGTGCAATAGATATTTAACACAATGTTTGGAAATATGTTGGAAATTTAATTGATAAGAAAAGCTGATCCATTATTTAGTTTATAAATTCGAAAATTTAAAAATTATGTTAAAAACATATTCCCGGAAGGAGGTCTGGGGTCGTGTGACTCCAACTTAACACTTTTGTTGACAATTTTAAATTACCTTTTGTGTAGATTGTCAACGCATTGTCTAAATGTACCTATATGAATTCCTCCTAATACTGCTTGCCTTCACTATGAAGCCTGATTCCTTTTCAACTAGTTCCTTCTTTTCGTTGTTTTTTTAATATTTTTATCGGTTTTGTCATTAAAACTATGTGTGAACACAATTTTCTTTGTAATATGTTTACTGGAATATATCAATATAACAAAATTGCTCAACATAATGACATATTAATTACATTAAAATATGAAATATTAAGGGTAAAAAACTATAAATTAGTTTTTCTGATATTCATAATATTATAACACAAAGTTGATGGAATGACAGATGTTGTATGTGGTAAAAAAAAAACTAAGCAAGGATGATGATAATGTGAAATACACTCGAGAAAAAACTGTTGGTACGTGAAATACCTTGAAAACATTAAGAAAATACCAGATTGCTTGGTTTCGTTAAAAGCAATAGTTCATTAAATTTGTACAATCAAGAGCGGCTATATACTGTATAGAATATCGTTAGACCAAGTATGTTTTATGGATTTTTCAATAGATTAAGCTTCAACGAGAGAAGCTATCCCATACCTCATTCATGGGATGTAAAGGAAAAGTAAGTTAAGCTTCGACCGTCAATCAGTCTAGCTGGCTGACTAAAAAGTACTGTCGCCCAAAACGCTGGGACATAAAATAAGAAAAGTGTTGCACAAAAAATTAAAGAAATATCGCTGTGCATCATTTCATAGCCTCGCGAGGCCGGCAATAGCTTTTTTTTCACACAGACACGATCTGCAATTCACACGTACTCAAAAGTACTGTTTGATTTAAAACAGCCAGTCTCTGCTTGAGTGTTATGAAAGCAACACCACACACGCTTGTTTCGCATTCAACGCCTGAGTGTTCAGGTTCCAATTAAGTCTACTATGCCATGAGTCAAACCCAGCAGCAAAAAATGGGACTTTGTATGCCTAATTGCAGGCCTGCAAATGCAGCCAGAAGGATTACTCTGCAAATGCAATCTTCATTTCACATTCTATTTCTCATGGAAGGTGTTATAGTAGAACTGCATAAAAGGTATCACCTAGAAAGCGTCATCCTTCCGGCCTGTTAATAGGCAAGCAAATGATAAGTCTCCCATGAGGAATGCATAGGAAGTCCCGCTGGTAGGTCTAAAAAAGTGTCATCTATGAGGTCTGGGTCTGTAAGTTTCAGTCATTAATACAACCCAGCAGCGTAAATGTCGATGCTTCTTTTTCCTTCTCAAAACTGGCCATCAGCAGCCCTTCTGTGTATCTTTAAAAAAAATACATAGACATGCAAACTTCACTGTCTTAAATAAGTCTATTAGCAGAAGGCAGAGTTGATGCTCATAGCCGTCCAAGAAGGTTTGTTAAACAGCCTCTTAAGGTAAGGTAAGGCAGATGGTATTGGTTATGAAAACGGAATGTTTTCAATTTGAAATGAATTTTCTGCTTATAGGCCTGTCAAGGTCTGCTAACGAAGGAAAGTTTGCATGCCCTTTGTGCACGTCTATGGAATTTTTGTAAGGTACGCAGTAGGGCTGCTCACAGGCCAGTTTTATGTAGTGAATGTAGCATGTCTACCAGATCTTTTTTAACCCTTGCAAGAGGCATTATTGTAGGTCTCATTTTAGAAGCGAGATGTCCATTAGATAGGGTCGAAAAAAAAAGTTGCACTTGTCAGTCCCTAAATTTGAAGATTAGGCAACAACGATTCTGGGACACAAGAAAAAAAATTTTACGCGCACCCTAAAAACGGCCCATTTAGTTTTTTCTGTGCTGTGACGTCATTTGAAGTCCGATTGAAAAAAAAAGTACACTGTTGTTTTTGGTTTTACAAAGGCTACATTTCCTCCATATGTCATTTTTGACTCCGACGTCAAATTTGACAAGTGACTGATTCTATCTCGATTTCTACCCCTTTTTTCCGGAGATTTTTCATAACGCACGTAAAGATCTTTAACAATTGTGAATATATTGCTTTTGAATTACCCACTTTTATTCATAAACAAAAAAGTTACAAACATTTTTAAAATGTACAAATGTGCTCAGAAGTGATATTAAATAAATTAATTCATCATATTAATTTGTTTAAATAACTAAAGTTTATTATAAACCGAGTGAAAATAAATAATTTCATCATTAAAATTTCACAATTAAATATATTAAGATGTTTAAGAATATTAGAAAGACAAGTTAATTTCGACCGCCGATACACAATAGGGTGGCTCGAATTACATCAAGTTATTCAGATCAAATTTTAGTAGTGCGGAATACTTGCTATGGCTAATACAAGTATTTTTGTAAAAAAAATTTGAGTCGGACAATATCTTTAGATCTCGCATCGTGGTCAAATTGGTGGGGAAGGAGAAAAAAATCCACATCAAGCCAAGAAACTGCCGCGGAGTCGCCCCTAGAGGGGTAAAATGGATGACCGACCCCCAATAATTTTTTCCTCCTTACATTTTTCTCATACATTCCTACCCCTCATCTTCACACACTACACCCACCGCATAAATTCGCCTAGAGGTGTTAAATGTGTGACAGACCTCCAATATTTTTGCAACTCCAACAGTTTTTTAGAAAATATTTACCTTCTTTCTTCAATTATTAAGGTGGCGACATACAATTTTTGTTTATTCTTTACATATTATTTGTTAATGACATCATGTCCTGACCTGCCTCCTAGAGGGGTGAAATATATGGAGCTGGACAAATTAGTGGGGGTCGGTCATAATGGTACCCTTCTAGGAGGCTGATCTCATAAAAGACAAAAAAATGGGTGGAGACCACCTTAAGGGTTGCAGATATAAGGTAAATATTTTCTAAAAAACTGTTGGAGTTGCAAAAATATTGGAGGTCGGTCATACATTATCACCTCTAGGCGAATTTAAGCGGTGGGTGTAGTGTGTGAAGATGAGGGATGGGAATGTATGAGAAAAATGTTCGGAGGAAAAAATTACTGGGGGTCGGTCATCCATTTTACCCCTCTAGGGGCGACTCCGCGGCAGTTTCTTGGCTTGGTGTGGATTTTTTTCTCCTTCCCCACCAATTTGACCACGATGCGAGATCTAAAGATATTGTCCGACTTCAATTTTTTTTACAAAAATACTTGTATTAGCCATAGCAAGTATTCCGCACTACTAAAATTTGATCTGAATAACTTGATGTAATTCGAGCCACCCTATTGTGTATCGGCGGTCGAAATTAACTTGTCTTTCTAATATTCTTAAACATCTTAATATATTTAATTGTGAAATTTTAATGATGAAATTATTTATTTTCACTCGGTTTATAATAAACTTTAGTTATTTAAACAAATTAATATGATGAATTAATTTATTTAATATCACTTCTGAGCACATTTGTACATTTTAAAAATGTTTGTAACTTTTTTGTTTATGAATAAAAGTGGGTAATTCAAAAGCAATATATTCACAATTGTTAAAGATCTTTACGTGCGTTATGAAAAATCTCCGGAAAAAAGGGGTAGAAATCGAGATAGAATCAGTCACTTGTCAAATTTGACGTCGGAGTCAAAAATGACATATGGAGGAAATGTAGCCTTTGTAAAACCAAAAACAACAGTGTACTTTTTTTTTCGATCGGACTTCAAATGATGTCACAGCACAGAAAAAACTAAATGGGCCGTTTTTAGGGTGCTCGTAAAAATTTTTTTTCTTGTGTCCCAGAATCGTTGTTGCCTATTCTTCAAATTTAGGGACTGACAAGTGCAACTTTTTTTTTTAATACTGGGACCGACCCACTCTAATGTCCATATCAATGGAATCTTTCGTAAGGAACACAGAAAGGCTGCTCACAGGTCAGCTTAAGAAGGGAAAGAAGCATGTCTGCAGGATCTTGTAAAGGCCTGGAAATTACGGTTTTTGTTAATTAATTTTCCTTTACATCCAACGAATGAGATATGGGAGAACTCCCAGGGTTGTGAATTAACTTGCTCCTTTTTATAGGAATGACATCTTTTACAGCTGCTATGCCGAAAGATATGAATTTGGATGTGGATTCACAGTAGACAAGAGACTTCGACATCTGATCTAATGGTTTAACCCTGTATGCAAAATATTTTTATACCACGCCTCAACGGAAGACAAAGATAAAGGACATTAAAGATGCATTCTATGAACGCCTGGAGGAAATATATGAACGCTGACCTGCCCATTCCATTAAAATCGTTCTGGAGATTTGTATGCTAAAATAGGAAAGGAAGACGCTCCTGGTTCTGTATTCGGAAAATTTAATCTACACAACAACACCTACCATAACGTAGTCAGACTGATTGGCTTCACGTCAGCAAGAAACATGGTTAACAGTGAAAACATACATGTATCCGCATAAAAATATCCACAAGGCAACCTGGATATCCCCTGATCCAACACAGAAGAAACCAAAAAAAAAACTATCTGATAATCGATGGTAGGCAGGTCTCAAGCTTTATGGACGTGTGTGTGTCATGCGCAGTGTAAATATAGACTCAATATCACCATCTAATTGCAGCCAAGGTACGCACGCGATTATGTAGTGCTAAAAACGCTGTTATCCACACGCAAATGAAGCTAGACATAGTAACGGTGCATACCACCGAGATAGCCATTGCTTACTCCAACCAACTACCCAGCGGCATAATTTAAAACGCCATCCTCATATAATGCATGCAGTAGTCTCTATTTGGGAATAGTTTTTCAAATAAGGAATGCAGAACGCATGATTTTTCATCAGATTCAGGCGTTACATGAACAGACCTGCCAAAGGCATTTAAAATAATGCAGATTAATTTCATACACATCCCCTCTCGCTTCCAAATAACAGGGGTATTGCATGTCATCTAAATAGAAAGTATTGTTAACACCTTTTCTTTTAACTTTCATAAAGTCCTGCCAGAGGCCTTTGCAAAGAATGCAGATTTGCATGTCTTCCAAATGGAAAAAATTGTTTTTACAGTGTGTCTTAAAACAGTGTATCATTAGTTTCAGCCACACAATTTGAATGCATCAACAATCACGAGGTAGTGGGTTAAAACTTCAGCAAGGTTTACTTTCGTTGGAAAGAAAATAAGTGTAAACATAGAGAGAAATATCTAAAAATAACCGGTGCGCTCTCAATAAAACTAAATGATTTAAGGGTGCACTGTATCGTTTCTGTTTTATTTGCAAGTCCTTGTTTTTTCATGTGTATGCAGGCCTTCCATAAGGCCTTCTTAAAGAAAGCTTCCATAAGGCTATCTTATGTAAAGCTTACATAAGGCCACGCAATGTAAAAAAAAGGAAGAAAGAAGGTCAAGAAAAGCAAACTGGATCCAAAAGAAGCCCTTTAAACACATGAAAGAAGGCCTTCACTCTCAAGTGTGACCATGCGGATGGCTGGAGTAAACACGATTGGTACCATCTTTAATAGAAGTCACATGCTGCTCGCTTATTCCGATGATATAGATATCATTGGCCGAGGATATGCGGTAAGCGGTATGTTACTTTTTACCATTTATCAGCCTGCTTTGTACAATTTATATTTTAAATAAATTCTAAATTAAAAAATTAGCTGACCACTAATAACGTTTTGAATTAAATTAAGGGTCACCTTAATATGCCCTTATTGCTATTGGGGGTGGCCTACTAATAAGTACATGTACCTTAATTTTTATACCATCACCCTTAGGGATGAGGGTATATATCATTTGATACGACCCAAAAGTGTAACACATAGAAGGAGTCACTTCAGACCCTAGGTTCATGACTTTTGAAGTCGTCTGTCTGTCTGTCTGTCTGTCCACTTACGGTATTGCAAATGGGCTACGTGGCCCCGCCCCTTCTGGTACCTCCCATACAAATACATCACTCCGCCTACTTTAGAAATCGAGTAATAATATCAATACACCCTATGGGATCGTCCCCAAATTCTGTATTTAGTAAAGCTATAACAGGATAAAGTTTTGGAAAAATTTTTTAAAGCCTAGACACTAGACCGTATCACCTTACAGGCACACAAAAAAAAGTTCTCCGTACACCAGCGAATATGAAACATTGTTTCAAGGACATTTCAAAAAAAATTTTTTTTATTTTTTTTGCCGAACGTAGGGGTCGCCTTTTTAGTTTTTTCGTTATATCTTCCATATTAACAGTCCGATCTTAAAGCTTGATACAGCGAATTTTTTGTCTCAGCGAGGCCAATATTTTTGCTCTTATGTCCATTGACCTCAAAGGTACCGTTCTAGTACTTACCCCCCAAATCTAATTTCCTACCACCCTAATAAGACACCCTAATGATAGAAATTCATAGCTCGCAAAAAACCATAAAACTTTTGCGAAGAAAGTATCTCGATAAATACAGCACAACTATCTAAAAAATGCTTTTATAAATTCATTGTTGCCGATCGTAGGGGTCACCTTTTTAAATTTGTCATAGCTTCAGTATTTACATTCACATATTAAAGTATGATATATCGATGTGTTTGTCTGTGGCAGACCAATTTTTTTAATTCAAAAGTCTTTGACCTGAAGTAACCTTTACATCATACCTCAAATTACACAACAAGGAATTAGCAACAAAAAGCAAAGTAAAATAATAGAAATTTTAGTCGATCATACCTCGACGTGATTTAAGTTGGCTATATTTTTGACGGCTCTCGGGCTTAGATAAAATGTGGCCCATGCGTTGCTTGTCGGTGACCGCCATGGCAGATTCATGTACAAGATGAACAAAACCCTCGGCGAAGTATGAGTCACTTTTGAAGTTTATAAACTTAACAACTTGTGGACCGAATATTTGACGAATGCATCCAGTTGCATCCATATAGCCATCTAAACGCACTATTGCATCCGTTATCATCGATAACAAAACATTTTAAGGGTGGACAAATTTTGTTAGTAGTAAAGGCAATTGGAGATCAAAGACTTTTGAATTAAAAAAAATTGCTCTGCCACAGACAAACACATCGATATATCGTACTTTAATATCTGAATGTAAATACTGAAGCTATGACAAATTTAAAAAGGTGACCCCTACGATCGGCAACAATGAATTTATAAAAGCATTTTTTAGATAGTTGTGCTGTATTTATCGAGATACTTTCTTCGCAAAAGTTTTATGGTTTTTTGCGAGCTATAAATTTCTATCATTAGGGTGTCACATTAGGGTGGTAGGAAATTAGATTTGGGGGGTAAGTACTAGAACGGTACACTTGAGGTCAATGGACCTAAGAGCAATGGACCTCGCTGAGACAAAAAATTCGCTGTATCAAGCTTTAAGATCGGACTGTTAATATGGAAGATATAACGAAAAAACTAAAAAGGCGACCCCTACGATCGGCAAAAAAAATAAAAAAATTTTTTTTTGAAATGTCCTTGGAACAATGTTTCATATTCGCTGGTGTACGGAGAACTTTTTTTTGCGATACGGTCTACTAGACACGCCCCTTCTGGTACCTCCCATACAAACCTACCTTTCCGCCCACTATGGAGATGGAGAAATAATATCAATAAATCAAACGTGATCGTACCCAAATTCTATTTTTAGTAAAGCAATAACGGGATAAAGTTTTGGAGAAAAAAATTGGAAGTCTAACCACGCCCCATCTGGTACCTCCCATACACATCTGGTACCGCCCACTTTAGAAATCGATTAATATTATTGAAAGATCTAACGCGATCGTGCCCAAATTCTGTATTTGGTAAAGTTTAAGCAGGATAAAGTTTTGGAGAAAAAATCTGGAAGTCTAGACACGACCCTTCTGGTACCTCCCATACAAATGTACCACTCCGCCCACTTTAGAAATAGGGTAATAATATCAATACACTAGACACGATCGTGCCCAAATTCTGTATTTTGTTATATTATAACAGGACAAAGTTTTGGAGAAAAAATCGGAAGTCTAGACACGCCCCTTATGGTACCTCTCATACAAATGTACCTTTCCGCCCACTTTTGGGACGTAGTAATAATATCAGTACACCCAACGCAATCGTGCCTAAATTCTGTATTTAGTAAAGCTATAACAGGATAAAGTTATGGAGAATAAATCAGGAGCCTAAACACACCCCTTCTCTTACCTCCCATGCAAATGTACCACTCCGCCCACTTTCGAAATCGAGTAATAATATCAATAAAATAGAAAATTATTTGTTTTACTGAGGGTAAGGGTAAATGTAAGTCGGGTTGCCCGACTGAAACTTTCTAACTGGTTTTAATTACAAATCGATTATTTTCAATAACTCAAGACTTAAACAATATCTTATATTGGGTGATGGTATTTATCAGTCAGTTTAACTGACTGAAATTTCTGTACTGGTTTTGTAAAAATTAAATCGAAACTTATTTGTTCTCATTTCCAAATGACTTTTGGGGAGAAGTATTTTTATTTACTGTTAATACTGTGTCAGCCGATCGTGGCATGATGGGTAGAGCAAGCTTTTGTCACGTCAGGTTTCATTCATGTCTAAGTCATCTACATTTTTTTTTGACGAGATCTACGACGGAAAATAATTCTAAGACCCATGAATTGAAATATATCTCAAATCTACATCTAGGTAAACAACGAACTGCATACAACACTGTAATATACGCAATTACAAATGAGTGTTGGGGATTTTTTTTCCTGGGTGTACCCATCGGTTTGGATATCGTTGAATTTGTATTGCGCAACACTTTTGAACGTTGCAGAATAGCGCAGTAAATTGCAATTTTTTGACAACCCCACATCCAATATCAAGATAAAAAAAGTTTCAAACATCTCAAATCATAGGGTTGACCCTTGATCGCGCATTACAGGATTAAAGAAGCAAAACATGATTGAGTCATCCTTCTAAATTAACTTAACCAGATAATATTAGGGGACCGATGTATGTATTCTAATGACACCGGTGATTGCCGTTTAATTTAAAATGATTACTGTTTCCAGATCGGTTAGAATATGCGATAACAATCAATTAATCTGAAGGACAGTATATTCAAGTATGCGGTTTGAATTCGGAAAATCCATGTTTTTCACATGAACAGCTTTATGTACATTAAAAAATATGATCGTTTAATATTTTACTTTCTGTTAATTTTCGATGTGAATATCAAAAGGAACTAACGCACTCGAAGATTTATTCCACCCAAAAAAGTTACATTTAAGTCAATACTTCTTTAGGCAGAACGAAGTTTGCCCGGTCAGCTAGTTGCGTATAAAGGCAAAATAATCTTAAGTTAAAGGTGTCACAACCAGAAATTCGGAGCGTTGCTAGTCTTTCGCTCCATATTTTAAACGGAAACGAATCCAACCTAACCACATTACTATTTCTCTGAGTGTCACCTCATTGTAGCATCCACTTTAATTTTGCCGAGTATAATATAAAACTTCTCCTTTACTCCCATAATATGTAGCATACATAACTTTTAACATAAATGACATTTAATGCTCATTAGTGCAAATTGCACAGCAATCGATCATGTTCGCATCAAAATTATACCATGTACATATACTCTTATGTTTTAATGTTAAGAGTCACTGTGACACAAATGCTAAGCAAACTTTTTCCTTATCTTCCGGCCACTTGTTTAACTTGGAATAAAAAAAACAGCTTTAAATTACACTTCACAAAGGAAGAAAGACGTCGTTTAACAATTAACTAAAACATTTATAATTATGAAACCGTTTGATATTAACAGCTTCTAACAATTTGTACCATAAATTGTTGATTTTAAAAGAGCAGCATGTTTTTTCTACTCCTGATGCTGCTTTTTCAGGATATTATTTCGTTTATGAGTGATCCTTTTATCTTTTATGAGGGACACTGAAGCCGTTTTCCTTTTGTGTCCTAATGAAGTAATCTGCCGGGGTTCCTTAAATCCTATCTTCTCATAATTATAATTAAGTTTGTTTGTTAAGTCCTTAGAAGAATAATGTCATGTCATTGAAGAGGCGCGCTCGTTGGTCAACATAGCCACCGACGGCGATGGCGATGCCGTCTTTATGTCCTTAAACGCGGCTGCCGTCGTGAAAAAGTAGTCCTTATTTGCCACTTGACCTTTTCTTGTCGCTTTTTATATTTTTCTTGAGACTTTGCTGTTGTCGTTGCTGTTGTCATTAAGTTGTTCTGAAAGACTGACGGAATTTATTATGTCTAAAGGAGTTAAATTGCACTTTATAAAATGAAATATAACTAATGTAATTATGTTGTGTATGTGTCTCAGGGTCCCTAAAGCGATGAATATGAGTGTGTGTACGTGTTTTTTGTTGCACCATACCGAAACTAAGAGTGGTAGTGGTGGTAGAACATTGAATTGTCTTTTTTTGCGTCTAGTTTATATAAGATAACTTAGGAATAGTTTCTGAAGTGAAAGCCACATTTTCATGTATTTATGAGGCAAGTGGACAAGCACAAAGTCTGATTGGGCCAAAGCTTTTATGGATTCATTTTCACAGTATAACGTGCATTCCTTCTTCGGACTTGATGACTACCTCGTATTGCACAAACTTCCTTTGCAAAAGATGTTTAATAAATGGGAAAACAGTGAATTTGTTGTAGTGTAGGTATTGTAGATAATTTCAGGTTTTCACTCAATAAATTTCGAAGAAATCGATCCAATAGGTATAAAAAGATTAGTAAATCAGAATATAGTGATTAAAATAATTTTGCCGAAGACAAAAGTCTATCACATCTTTAGGATATCACGGCTGTTCAGAAGTCCACATATTGTAATATACTAGACATGGTCCAACAAATGGCTAGTCTGTGTATAACTGGTGCCTGACGCATAGATTCATATATTTATAGATTCATAGATTCATAGATTCATAGATTCATAGATTCATAGATTCATAGATTCATAGATTCATAGATTCATAGATTCATAGATTTATAGATTCATAGATTCATAGATTCATAGATTCATAGATTCATAGATTCATAGATTCATAGATTCATAGATTCATAGATTCATAGATTCATAGATTCATAGATTCATAGATTCATAGATTCATAGATTCATAGATTCATAGATTCATAGATTCATAGATTCATAGATTCATAGATTCATAGATTCATAGATTCATAGATTCATAGATTCATAGATTCATAGATTCATAGATTCATAGATTCATAGATTCATAGATTCATAGATTCATAGATTCATAGATTCATAGATTCATAGATTCACAGATTCATAGATTCATACAGTCATAGAGTCATAGAGTCATAGAGTCATAGAGTCATAGAGTCATAGAGTCATAGAGTCATAGAGTCATAGATTCATAGATTCATAGATGGGAAGAATGTGAATCTAACCAATAGCTGGAATTTTGGTTCAAAGATGTTCTAGGCATATTAAATACGCTAACCCGCTTTCCGTTGAAGTTATTGGTCAGTTGCATAGTGGCTGATTCATTGTTGAATCTGTTACCGAAGGGTATATTCAATTTCTTCCATTTGTTATGCTCATAAGGATATAAATGATGAGTGTCGAATTCTGGGTCGATTTAAATATGCCCGTCTTTCTGTACCACCTATTACATCAGTAGGTAATGAGCTATTGAGCTGAAATTTGGTATGAAAGCTTCTATCTTCTAAGCGGAGGTTGAGTTCTAAAATGGACAATATCTGATAAAAAACTACTCCCATTTTGAAGACCTATCAAGCTAAGATTATTATAAAAACATGTATCTTCTTATTGAGGGTTAAGTTTTAAGTTGAGTAAGATCGGACATAACTTCTCCCACCTCCCATACAAACTCTCCCTTTTTGGGTGTCTGCCACTGCGATTGCAGCCGCAGTTTACACGACAAGTCCAGAAGAAAACCCAAGAAATGCAGATCGTCACCTACCATTTGTTCATATCTTACAAACTGAAATCGGCAATCCGATATGGCAGAAATTGTTAGATGCTATGGCTGAGTTTGATATCCCCTCGAAACAGATACGACTTTGTGGGATGACACTGACTGACACGAAAGCTTTAGTGAAAATTGGCAAAAATCTGACTGAGCTATTTTCTACCTCCTTTTTTAAAGCATAATTTATATTTTTTAGGCCATATTTTTTTTTTAAATATCCCTTTTTATGAATATTTTATGTTTTTGACATTTTCTTTTTTTTGTTTGTAAAAACAAGTGTCTTTGCAACTTTGGTTTTTTAAAATGTAACAGCCAAATCATGTTTTATACAACTGTGAAATTTTAAAGGTTTATTAATCTTTTTTCGCGTTTTCTTATTCAATAAGTAAACAAAACATAAAAAAGAGGTGGTTTTCAACCACCACCAATTACGACCCTGGACATAGTGCCTAAAGCTAATCAGATAAAAGCAGCAAATCTAAAGGCGGTTGTAGAAAAGTTTCCTGACTAACGACCTGATGGTGGACTCCTCTATTCTTAAATCTGCAGCAAAGTTATTGCAGCAGATCGCAGATTTCAAGTGAAGCAAGATGCGGAAAGCGGCAAACTTATTCAACTAAGTCATAAGAGTGAAAATAAGCAGACCAAACAATTATTTTTGCCAGAATGTTCCGGTAGACTTTAAAAAGAACATGATTTTCAAGAAAAAACTGTGCCGAGCTTTTGTGTCTGCTGACATTCTACTTTACAAAATAAGAAATCAAAATATAAGAACACGATTTAAGGAATACATGGACTACCAAGTGCCATCCGAAACAGTTTTTTGAACTAAACATTTAAAAAATTTATACAACGACTGCATGGACAATATACGAGCAAAACTAAAAAATCAATTTATATGGATCTCAATCGATGAAACTATAGATGCAACAGGCAGAAATGTGGCAAAACAAGCGGATCAATTTATTCTGGGAGTCTTGGAGAGAAAAATACTTTGCGAACCATTTGGACCAATCATCGCATACGGCGAGTACCATCGCCGAATGAACCATGAGCTAGCTGTATGAGCTGTACAACGTCATCGACGTAGTCAGGCGCATTGAAATAGACCGAATGCGCTGGCTTGTCCACATTGTACGAATTGATGAAAATGCCTCAGCTGGAAAAATCTTCGGCAATAAAATCGATGGGCGGCGCAGAAGGGAGCGACCAAAGCTTCTTTGGATGGACCAGGTGAAAGAGCTGTTATCTACACTTGGCGTGACTAACTTTCTACGGACCGAAGCGCTTGGAATTCTTTTCTACGTATGGCTACTGATGGATGAATTTCAGTTGTTGCTGCCATATAAGAATAAGAGGGAGGTTAAGTTCTGAGTTGACCAATATCGGACAAAGGCTGCTCTGACTTCCCTCTCTCAACTCCCAGAAGGGGAGTTTAATTGGGTCTAAAATAAATCATGACAATATTCATAGCTTTCACAAATTTTACATATGGTGAAGGGTATGTATCTGAGATTAGACATAACCAAAAATAATTACCTTACTAGTTTTTTTTTTTAAAAAATTATTTGCCATCCAAAAGTCACTTTGTGCTCCACCCTCGTATATGAAATTGTTGCTGCAGTTTCGACAATAGTTAACAATGTTTATTGTATGGCCAATAAAGAACATTAACCAAAAGAAAAACTCCTTAGAACTTTAGTTTACACAAGACCGTAGAGGTGGCAACAGCAATAGATGCCGTATTTCTGTTTGCAACAATCACTAATGGCCACTGGTTCAAGTGTGTCTTCCACTTGTAAGCAAACAACTTGAGTCACGTCACATTTGCAGCTAGTGCTCCAAGCAACCAACGCACAGTGGGAAATTTTAGTTCTTATCGGATCAAAAACCTGTAACTTTTTTGTTCTTAGAGATAGAGTTCTGAAATGTATTTTGAATTATTCTCAAAAATATGAGCCAAATTAAACCAGAACTTATTTCAGAATAAAGGTAAGAAGTTTACTATTAGCATATAGAAATGACTTGTACATGTATTTGGTACTATTTTTGATACGAAAAAAAGTGTAAGGCATTAAAACAGACGAGTTAGACCCCAAGTATCTTAAGATAAAATTCGTTTCAGGACTTTTAAGACGATTGAGCTATGTCCGTCTGTCTGGCAGGCTGGCTGGTGAGCAGGATAACTCGAGTAAACCTTAACGGATCAGTATAAAAATTTACCAGTATTAATGTTTTTAAAACGAACTGATGGTATTGTAAATAGGCAGAATAGCCCCCCCTTCCTGTACCTCCCTTACAAAATTACCTATTTTTGGATCGGAGAATATTTGAATATTTATAAAAATATTTATTTATCTTGCAAAAGTAGACCAACCCTAAGAAAACCGAAACTTTTGCCACGCCCCTCCTGGTACCTCCCATACAAATGACCAAATTGACCCTCATAGTTTTACATACATATCTTTTTTGAAAGTACACTAAATTCAGTAATATGTAGGGTAAGATGTTTCGCTTATTAAATTTTACCCAGGATGAATATGGACTATATCGGTTCACGCCTTCTAGTAACTCCCATACAAAATGACCTATTTTGGGAAAATTAATCTTTCTCCCATAACTTCTAAACGGACACATGGAGGGTAATACAAATTGGCCGGTTAATTTATCTTGTTATACGAGGCAAAACCTAAAACAACACACCCCTTCTGGGGCCTCCCATACAAATGGCCAAATTCACCCTTATAGTCTTATATGCATGTATTTTTTGTAAGAACACTGAATTCTGTCAAATTTTGCGTTACTTCTACGGTTATGAAAATTTAAATCGATAATGAATATGAACTATATCAGTTTACCCCTTTTGGTACCACCCAAAAAAAATGATATATTTTTGAAAAATTAATATTTCTCCCATAACTTCCAAACGGGTACCTGGGGGATAATGAAATTTAGTCAGTTAATAAAACCTCAGAAAACCTCACTATTTGTCACACACATTCTGCTATCTCCCAGAATTACAAAAAAATCGTATATTGGGTGATGGTATTTATCAGTATTTTGTCGGCACAAGTGGTAGGTTTTTCAATTATTGATCATCACTAGTCTAAAGTAAAGAATTAACTTAACTTAATTTCCCTTTGCACCCCATGAATGAGGTATGGGATAGCTTCTCGCGTTGTTGTGAATTAACACGCTTTCTATTTTTAGATTCACAACTAACGGCACCTACTTGTTTATCGACGAATGCGAACGTCACTGTTTTGAGAAGCTCTTACTAGACACGCCGATTGAATCGACGCTTAATACTGCGAAGTTGCTGTCAACAACATTCGAGGGGAGCCGACAATGAAAGAAAAATTTATTTATTTTTTTTCTTTTAAGATGACTGGAGCCAGGTTTGAACCTGCGATCTCCCGCATGGTAGTCGCGTGTTCTAACCACTATGCCACGGCCGGTCCCAAAGTAAAGAATATATAGTCAAAAACTTTGTTTTTTACGAGTTGTTTTTTTTATCTAAATAAGTTTTTTAACATTATTGTATGTAACTTCTGTTTATGCACGAATATGCAGCTAAAATTTTTATAGTATTTTATTAATATATTAAGCTTTAAAATTTTTTACATATGAGCGCATAGCTTAACGTAGCTCCTAGTTAAAAGCCTTACCAAAGTTTTTGCATGCAGCCAGAACAATTCAGTTGCTAAAATTTCAAATGTTTTCACTAAAACCGGATACGCTTTTTATAAAACCGGTTTCTACATCAAATTACCTTTCCAATAAGGTATTTAAATCCTCAATCGTAATGTGAATAATATTAAAAATATGCTCTGAAATATGTTTAATTTTTATAGTAATAAATTGTTGTCGTCAAAAGATGTGAATACGGTCCTTATTGCCGAGTTTTACTATTGACCAAACATCAAATATTTTTCTCAAATTATTAAGTTCGACATCTTAGCTTTTCGATAAAAATAAATTATGGTGTAATTCGAACCTTTTTAAAAATGAATTATGGGCTGGCCTTACTCTACCATTTTCCACTGTGCAACGTGCCATCTCTCTCATGCCAATATGCATGCAGTCCAGTAAACTGGAGTAAGTTATGATTGTGCCAGGCGATATAAGTAGTCCCCCCCAGCGCCCATTCCCCCCTCAGTTGTACAACATATACTACCAGGTGTCTTTAAATACACACACAAATCCACATGAATTTCTCCTAAATGTCCTTATATGTTGTTTTCTTAGCATAAGGTAGAGGAAGAAAAACTAGAATTTGGACATTGTTTAGTTGCATCTTTCAGTTTATTTACAAAACCTTCACAGATGTGAAAATGAGTACGAGTGTGTGTAGGAGAATTTCAGCATTTCTTGCTGTCTATTCCAATTGTTGGGGATTATTTTGCAAAAGGAACTTGGAAACCACTTCAACTTTTCCGCAAGGACTTCCGCCTTTTTCAAAATAAAAGAGACTTTTGCCATTGTATAAGTGAAACAATGTTTGTGTAATTGGCCAATATTTGTATTTGTTTGTGATTTTGTCTCGGTATGAGTGAGACAATATATATACATATACTTGTGGTTATCTACAATTGTTTGGGTATACATTGTGTGTTGTGTATCTGAAGTGATTTGCAAATACAACTTTTGTTCGCAATTAAAAATTATGTGAGAAAAAAAAACTTATATATAGAAAAGTTATAAAAAGAAAACACAACACAACTAAGAAACTAATTTTCGTTTTGTATTTTAAAGTATTTCTTTGGAATCCGAATCGTATTGTCAAGTTCGAGAAAACTCTTCAGGAATTAGAATTCCTATTACGTCCAAATGTAGTTACAAGCATTGAAATTAAAACTTTAAAATTTTTATGCAATTGGTAACAAACGCTGAGAAAGTAATACTATGCCAAATAAAAAAAACCTTATTGCTAAATAATTTTTACATGGAAATTTAATAAATATTTTACAGCCCATCTAGCAATTAGTTGTCAGAGATTGGTTTCACAATTTAATTTACATTGTTGTCCGTATATATTTTTTTATACTTACCTTAAAACTGTTGGTCATAACTTTTAGGGCAATCTGCCTGTTTTATATTGTATCATGATTACACAATACAAGTGCTATTGCATTTACATTTAGTTTTTTTTTTGTTTAACGATAATTCGCTTCACCATTTAGTTAATGCTTAGGCAATTAGTCGACAACAATTGACATTTGTGATCAATTGAAGGCCAAACGTTAGACTATTATAATGTAATTAATTAAAGGCTACAAATCAGACAGGAAAATCCTTTAATTTAAAATTGATTCTCAAAATTTCTACACATAATCTCCACCTTCCTCTAATCAAAGGCCAATAAGCTTGCATAACAATCCAAACAGCGAACTTACACCCACAGTTACTTGCTTCAATTTCCTATAGGGTACAGACATTATATTTCATTCGGATATGTGAAATTTGCCGTTATAAATTAATATTAGCATTAATTAGATTAAGATGCAACATCAACAGGGCACAATACACATTTTTGGCCCTAGGGCAAAAATGCTTTTCATTTAAAAAAAAAACAATACCATATACGTTACATCATTTGCCAATTTAAGGAAATTTGTTAGCGTCAAAAATTATTTGTTCATCGACTTTGACAAATTTTAGAAAATTAACGTTAAGGATTTCAGGATAACAAAAAAATTAACATTCTATGTACAATTTTGTTTCCAATAACACAAAGAAAAAATTGAAAATCGGTCAAGAATTACGGCCTAAAATTGCAAATGTCCAAAAAAACTTTTTATCCCCACTGTAGATCGGTAGGAGCATTTCACTACGATCTCTGTGTCTGAGTAGTCAAATAATTGTTCGTTGAAACAAATAACTTGGTTCTGTCCTTATTTATCACCAGAATGCATCTTTGTAATTGCTGAACAGATGGTAGGTGTCGACCTGCATTTCTTAGGTCTTCTCCAGGATTTGTCGTAGAGTGAATATCTGGTTGGTCGTGGATTTACCAGTTCTAAAGCCACACTGATAATCAGGGCCGTAGCAAGGGGGTGGCCACAGGGGTTGTATAGCTTACCAAAAACATAAAATTCTTGTATCAGAAACTTAAAATAACTCAATTTAAGTTGAAATTCTACTTATATTTAAATTTTTTTGAATTAATTGAAATGAATTCTTTTTTAGAAATTCTGGTAGAAAATCGTAATATAAAACTGCATAAATATATGTATTGAAACTAGATATAATTGAGCTTTTCTGTGTTATTTGTTAATTTACAAAATTTCAAATATATATTGTGCGAAATTTCGCATTGATTGTTGGGCATAAGAGTGTGCCGCAAAGAGGTCATAGTCCGATTTAGTGTTCAAATCAGTTTATTGCAGCTGTTTATTTTTGTGTTATAGACAGATGAACAAGTCCTATGCCGTTAAATAGGTGAAGTGAAGGCCTATAAATGTATATGATTGGACTTATCGGATGAAACCAAAGATCAAAATCTAGATTCACTAGTGTTTGCTATATTTAACGGCAAAAATACGAGTTTTAAAGCCTGATATATTGGAAACGGATAGAGATATTGAAAATTTGCATATATATTCTTTTTTGAAGATTTTAATTTCATATATACTAAATTGTTAATTGTTACTTAATAATGCAATTTCAAAAATTTTTAATAATTTTTTTCAAAAATACCCCCACTTTTGTATCAAATATCTCGATACCTATAAGAGATATGGTGAGCCCAAACAAATACTTCTATAGGTCTTCACCAAACATAAAACATAAAATTATTTAGCGGCGATAAACTGATTTGAAAACAAAAGCCAACTTTGACTTCTTTCCGGCACACTAATACCAAACAATCAATGCGAAATTTCGCACAATATATTCGAAATTTTGTAATTTACAAACGTTTCTTTTTTTTAACGAAATTCCCAAGAATATCATATAAGGAACACCCTAATATACATGTTTGATAAATATTAATATAAATATTTAATTATTTTCTGTTCAATTGGTTTTGGCCCCCTCCGAAATTAAATCCTGGCTACGGCCCTGCTGATAATGTCCAACCAGGTTCTCTAGTATGGGATTTAGACTGTTGTTGGTACACACACTTAGATCTTCTTTCACAAACACAGGACATATCACACTCAGATTCCAATCATCGGGCATGCATTCCTTTTGCCAAGTTGAGTCTGTGAGCTGGTACATGCATATTGCCTGCTCATCGCCGTCAGGTTTAAAAAGCTCTGCCTGCAGTCCATCGGCTCCCGCAGCTTTATTATTGTTAAGCACTACAATTGCCGTGCTGACCTCTTTTTTTGTTTCACCACTACCACTGTAATTTTCGATAACCTGGCTCTCTCTATTCTTCCATAGACACTTTTTCCGCCTAAAAAGGTGTTTCATCTCTTCCTCTTCTTATAATAGCGCTCCGGTGTCAGCTGTGGGAAACTTGGAGATCTTCTTCGATCTATACAAACACGAAACTACGTATCTTCAATTCCAAAGAAAAATCGGTCCTTCCATACGAACTTGAGACCTGGCTGATAACTAATGTGTATATGAAAAAACTTCAACCCGCAAGAGAACTATTGAAGAAGACATCAAACGAATGGGCTACAATTTCATCCGAGTAAAATCAATCGCACGAGACAGAAGATAATAGCGAAACTACGTTGAGGCTCTATGCTCCACTGGGAGTGGAAAGAATTAAGACTAAGGAAATTTGATGATGATGGTTGTGACAGTGCTCGAAACTAGAAGAGAAACATGGTAGTGGCGTGGCCAAACCCGCATGATGCTGTCGGTTTCTAATTTACATTGCGATCGATATAACCGAAGTTGTCTCGCCATTCAATTCAGACAAACTGCATCAATTTATTTTGTTGATATGTTTCAAACCCCAATATATCTAATGACAAATGTGTATATTAGGTTGATTCTTATTTGGCAAAAAAAAAATGTTTTTGGAATTTTTCATGGGCCAAGTAAAAATTTTATTAAGACTTATAAAAAAACTCTATGTGAATTTTTTTAATTTTTTTCTTAAAGGTTTAGGGGTCGCTACCGGGGTTCGAAATTCAAAATTTTACCGTCATCCTGAGGGATAAGCTGAATAACTCGAGTAAACCTTAACTGATCCTTATGAAAATTTTTCAGTATTAATAATTTCCATAACGAAGTAATGGAATTGTAAATGGGCAGAATTGCCCCACCCCTTCTGGTACCTTCCATACAAAATTACCTAATTTTTGATAATTAAGATTTCTGCCATAACTTTCAAACGGGCAGATGGATGGCATTTAAACTTGGTCAGTTTAATTACCTTTTAATAACAGATAAACTCCCAGAAAATCAAAACCTTTGTCACACCCCTTCTGGTACCTCCCATACAAATGACCGAATTAACCCCCTTATTTTTACCTACATATCTTTTTAGTAAAAATACTGAATTCAATAAAATTTTGTGTGAGATGAACACATGCCAAAATTTGACTCGTGAGTGGCTATGGACTATATAGGCCAACCCCTTCTGGTACCTCCCATACAAAATTACCTATTCTTAGACAAATTATTTTTTACCAATAATTTCCAAACGGACAGCTGGATGACATTTAAACTTGGCCGGTTTAACTACCTTGTTATAGCAGATAAACCTCCAGAAAATCAAAACCTTTGTCACACCCCTTCTGGTACCTCCCATACAAATGACCGAATTAACCCCCATATTTTTACCTACATATCTTTTTAGAAAAAATACTGAATTCAATAAAATTTTGTGTGAGATGAACACATGCCAAAATTTGACTCGTGAGTGAATATGGACTATATGGACCAACCCCTTCTGGTACCTCCCATACAAAATTACCTATTTTTAGACAAATTATTTTTTACCAATAATTTCCAAATGGACAGCTGGATGGCATTTAAACTTGGTCAGTTTAATAACCTTGTAATAACAGATAAACCCACAGAAAATCAAAACCTTTGTCACACTCCTTCCGGTACCTCCCATACAAATGGCCGAATTAACCCCCATATTTTTACATACATTTTTTTGTAAGTATGCTGAATTCATTTATATTTTGCTAAAGATATACGCTTATTGTAATTTTTTAATGGTTATCTTAAATATAAATCTAGTTTAATGAATGTTATTAGATATTCAACATAGATAATGCAACGCTATTGTCCCCCACCACTAATTTGCAGTCCAACTTAGGAATTTTTACAGTACAGTTAATGAGAAATGATTTATTTCAAATTTGTTCATCAGTTTTTGTTGTATTATTATTTTAAAAGGTACATTTCAAAAATAAAAATTAAATTAAACAGTTAAAAAATAATATTAAAATAAAAATTTAATATATTAATATTAAACATAAATTCATTGCATGAAAAACTTAACATTAAAAAAATATAATTATAAACAACTGTACTACTGCTTACAATTTTCTTTAAATTTTAAAGTATTATTTACACATGGTAGATTTTTTTGGATCTGAATTTTTATTTTTCTAAATTCTTTCACCAGTAATAATAGGAACTGCTTCTGTTCTCCATAATGTGTATGCAATTTATTGTATTCCTGCATCAAGGCCAATCCGTGTTCAGCAATATCATTAACAACCTTCAACCTACCCCAAACTAATTCTTTACTTAATTTAAAGTCTGGATCTTGCTCCCAATCTTCAACATTTTTTGTAGGAAACCCGATTTAATACCCGTTATGCTGAAAAATCTAAGAGTATTGTTGGATACAAAATGCTCAAGACTTTTGGAATGTAGTAGGTTTCCATCCACTGTAACTCGTTTTTCTGGATGATCTACTCTTTCTATGTTTAAAGCATTTACCATCTTCTTCTTAATTTCATGAGAAACTTTGTCATCAAAAATGCAAATCCAACTAGCTCTTCCTAAAAATACCAGAGATGACCTAGAATTTTTTTAAGGCTATTGCCGCTGTCTCTTTATTATTGTTGCATAAGACTTTAAGTCTTTTAATAACTGGAGGTCATTTCTTGAAGTAGAAGGTCCAGAAGTGGATTTAAACCAATATTTAAGGTAAATATTAATTATAAAAATGCAAACATCCTGTATTCCACATAATTCGCTTTCGTTTAACTTGAACTGCTCTCTGAATAAATATATTTTTAAGGACTATATTACCTTAGCCTTCCATCTAGCACGGTGAAGACCTGCTGGTGCTCTGAAGAATATTTGTGTTTTTGGAACATCCCGCAGAATATTATTGTCAGCTTAAGTAGCTCTTTGTAGTCCTCTCGTGGCTGAAACTCTTTAAGCTGATTTTCGGCAAAACAAATAGCATTCGCAGAATTCTTTACTTGTCTTAATATGAGATCATCCGATATGCCAGGTTTAAAATTGGAATGATCAACTTTTGTCCAGGCATTTTTAAACCTCTTAAAAAGTAATATTTCAGGACCGGTTGATATTCCCGAAATACAATGCATAAGTCATATTATATGACTTCTACGTTTAAAACTACGCATTCTTTTGTACGTCTTAACAAAATTTTAAGTTAACCTATGAAAAAAAATCAACATTTTCTGTCAAATAAGTAGCATAAATATGTAAAACTATGAGGGTGAATTCGGTCATTTGTATGGGAGGTACCAGAAGGGGTGTGACAAAGGTTTTGATTTTCTGGGGGTTTATCTGCTATAACAAGGTAGTTAAACTGGCCTAGTTTAAATGTCATCCAGCTGTCCGTTTGGAAATTATTGGTAAAAAATAATTTGTCTAAGAATAGGTAATTTTGTATGGGAGGTACCAGAAGGGGTTGGCCTATATAGTCCATAGCCACTCACGAGTCAAATTTTGGCATGTGTTCATCTCACACAAAATTTTATTGAATTCAGTATTTTTACTAAAAAGATATGTAGGTAAAAATAAGGGGGTTAATTCGGTCATTTGTATGGGAGGTACCAGAAGGGGTGTGACAAAGGTTTTGATTTTCTGGGAGTTTATCTGTTATTAAAAGGTAATTAAACTGACCAAGTTTAAATGCCATCCATCTGCCCGTTTGAAAGTTATGAGAGAAATCTTAATTATCAAAAAATAGGTAATTTTGTATGGGAGGTACCAGAAGGGGTTGGCCGATATAGTCCATATTCACTCACGAGTCAAATTTTTCCATGTGTTCATCTCACACAAAATTTTATTGAATTCAGTATTGTTACTAAAAAGATATGTAGGTAAACAAGTGGGGGTTAATTCGGTCATTTGTATGGGAGGTACCAGAAGGGGTGTGACAAAGGTTTTGATTTTCCGGGGGTTTATCTGTTATTACAGGGTTATTAAACTGACCAAGTTTAAATGCCATCCATCTGCCCGTTTGAAAGTTATGGGAGAAATAATAATTATCAAAAAATAGGTAATTTTGTATGGGAGGTACCAGAAGGGGTGGGGCAATCCTGCCCATTTACAATTCCATAACTTCGTTATGGAAAATATTAATACTGAAAAATTTTCATAAGGATCAGTTGAGGTTTACTCGAGTTATTCTGCTTATCTCTCAGGATGACGGTAAAATTTTGAATTTCGAACCCCGGTAGCGACCCCTAAACCTTTAAGAAAAAAATTAAAAAAATTCACATAGAGTTTTTTTGTACGTCTTAATAAAATTTTAACTTGGCCCATGAAAAATTCCAAAAACATTTTTTAAGACTCACCCTAGTGTATATACTATAGGCATCGCGAACATTATCTTCTACATCGTCGTCCGGGAATTCATGTGGTCCATGCGCCAATTTGACAGTTTTCAGATAATGATGCTCTCCCCTGTTATTGATATCAAATTTTACAAATCTGAAATCTGTTTTTGGGTATCTCTTACAGAAGTCCAACTATATTTTTTCCATTTTGCTTTATATCCCTTTGCTCTTTATGCCATTTAATCTTTAACTCCGATTTACTCAGAATTTGTTTTTGGCACATAAAGCACCTGAATTCTCGAACGACGATATGGTGGGCATCACACGATATTTATGTCTTCGCCTGACACTTGACTTCTCTCGACTATTGTGACACAACCTTACATACGATTTAGTCATGCTCACCATTTGCATTTACGTACACTAGGGTGAGTCTTAAAAAATGTTTTTGGAATTTTTCATGGGCCAAGTTAAAATTGTATTAAGACGTACAAAAAAACTCTATGTGAATTTTTTTAATTTTTTTCTTAAAGGTTTAGGGGTCGCTACCGGGGTTCGAAATTCAAAATTTTACCGTCATCCTGAGGGATAAGCTGAATAACTCGAGTAAACCTTAACTGATCCTTATAAAAATTTTTCAGTATTAATATTTTCCATAACGAAGTTATGAGATTGTAAATGGGCAGAACTGCCCCACCCCTTCTGGTACCTCCCATACAAAATTACCTATTTTTTGATAATTATTATTTCTCCCATAACTTTCAAACGGGCAGCTGGATGGCATTTAAACTTGGTCAGTTTAATAACCTTGTAATAACAGATAAATCCTCGGAAAATCAAAACCTTTGTCACACCCCTTCTAGTACCTCCCATACAAATGACCGAATTAACCCCCATATTTTTACCTACATATCTTTTTAGTAAAAATACTGAATTCAATAAAATTTTGTATGAGATAAACACATGCTTAAATTTGACTCGTGAGTGAATATGGCATATAGCGACCAACCCCTTCTGGTACCTCCCATACAAAATTACCTATTTTTAGACAAATTATTTTTTACCGTTAATTTCCAAACGGACAGCTGGATGGCACTTAAACTTGGTCAGTTTAATTACCTTGTAATAACAGATAAACCCCCAGAAAATCGATACCTTTGTCACACCCCTTTTGGTACCTCCCATACACATAACCGAATTCACCCTTATAGTTTTACATATTTATGCTACTTATTTGACAGAAAATTTTGATTTTTTTCATAGGTTAACTTAAAATTTTGTTAAGATGTACAAAAGAATTCGCAGTTTTAAACGTAGAAGTCATATAATACGACTTATGCATTGTATTTCGGGAATATCAACCGGTCCTGAAATATTACTTTTTAAGAGGTTTAAAAATGCCTGGACAAAAATTGATCATTCCAATTTTAAACCTGGCATATCGGATGATCTCATATTAAGACAAGTAAAGAATTCTGCGAATGCTTTTTGTTTTGCCGAAAATCAGCTTAAAGAGTTTCAGCCACGAGAGGACTAAAAGAGTTACTTAAGCTGACAATAATATACTGCGGGATGTTCCAAAAACACAAATATTCTTCAGAGCACCAGCAGGTCTTCACCGTGCTAGATGGAAATATATTTATTCAGAGAGCAGTTCAAGTTAAACGAAAGCAAATTATGTGGAATACAGGATGTTTGCATTTTTATAATTAATATTTACCTTAAATATTGGTTTGAATCCACTTCTGGACCTTCTGCTTCTAGAAATGACCTCCAGTTATTAAAAGACTTGAAGTCTTATGCAACAATTAATAAAGAGACAGCGGCAGTAGCCTTAAAAAAATTCTAGGTCATCTCTGGTATCTGGAAGAGCTAGGGATTTGCATTTTTGATGACAAAGTTTCTCATGAAATTAAGAAGAAGATGGTAAATGCTTTAAATATAGAAGGAGTAGATAATCCAGAAAAACGAGTTACAGTGGATGGAAACCTACTACATTCCAAAAGTCTTGAGCATTTTGTATCCAACAATACTCTTAGATTTTTCAGCATAACGGGTATTAAATCGGGTTTCCTAAAAAAAATGTTGAAGATAGGTCTAGGTTGAAGGTTGTTAATGATATTGCTGAACACGGAGTGGCCTTGATGCAGGAATACAATAAATTGCATACACATTATGGAAAACAAAAGCAGTTCCAATTATTATTGGTGAAAGAATTTAGAAAAAAATATTCAGATCCAAAAAAATCTAACATGTGTAAATAATATTTTACAATATTTGAAAATTTAAAGAAAATTGTAAGCAGTAATACAGTTGTTTATAATTATATTTTTTAATTACATTTACGTTAAAGTATGTTACATCTGGCACACTGGCACGGCACGGCCTAAAACTAAATGTCTTACTTTGACATAGAAAAATTTAAAGTAATCTTAGTTTACCAACAAAAAACCTTGTAAAGAAGCTTAAGCTTTGAGGTAAAAGGGGAATCGTGGGGAAAGAATTTCCTCCATTTCTCATGTTTGAATATTAACGGTCAAATTCAAACTATAATTGGTTCTGGACATTTTCGACTGATATCTACTTCGCATGTACATGTTTGACATAATTGTAGATATATATACAGCTGATAATGTACCAATGTGCATCAGTTCGTCACAAAGGGGTCTAAAGATGAACTCGTCATGGAGTTCGAAACGTGTCATCCTAGTGCGTGACACACTGAATTTGACCAATAATATCAAACAATAAAAAATCCTTTTCTGATCGTATTTCGAATTTGATGTATCATTTGATACACTTTAACGTAAATTTAATATATAAAACACGATCGACTAAAACTAACAAACAAACAGTTTAAAATATTTTTTAATGTTAAGTTTTTCATGCAATGAATTCATGTTTAATATTAATATATTAAATTTTTATTTTAATTTTATTTTTTAACTGTTTAATTTAATTTTTATTTTCGAAATGTACCTTTTTAAATAATAATACAACAAAAACTGATAAACAAATTTGAAATAAGTCATTTCTTATTAACTGTACTGTAAAAATTCCTTAGTTGGACTGCAAATTAGTGGAATATCTAATAACATTCATTAAACTAGATTTTTATTTAAGATAAGCATTAGTAAAATTACAATAAGCGTATATCTTTAGCAAAATATAAATGAATTCAACATACTTACAAAAAAATGTATGTAAAAATATGGGGGTTAATTCGGCCATTTGTATGGGAGGTACCAGAAGGAGTGTGACAAAGGATTTGATTTTCTGGGGGTTTATCTGTTATTACAAGGTTATTAAACTGACCAAGTTTAAATGCCATCCAGCTGTCCATTTGGAAATTATTGGTAAAAAAAATTTGTCTAAAAATAGGTAATTTTGTATGGGAGGTACCAGAAGGGGTTGGTCGATATAGTCCATATTCACTCACGAGTCAAATTTTAGCATGTGTTTATCTCATACAAAATTTTATTGAATTCAGTATTTTTACTTAAAAGATATGTAGGTAAAAATATGGGGGTTAATTCGGTCATTTGTATGGGAGGTACCAGAAGGAGTGTGACAAAGGTTTTTATTTTCTGGGGGTTTATCTGCTATTAAAATGTAATTAAACTGGCCAAGTTTAAATGCCGTCCAGCTGTCCGTTTGGAAATTATTGGTAAAAAATAATTTGTCCAAAAATAGGTAATTGTGTATGGGAGGTACCAGAAGGGGTTTGCCTTTATAGTCCATAGTCACTCACGAGTCAAATTTTAGCATGTGTTTATCTCATACAAAATTTTATTGAATTCAGTATTTTTAGTAAAAAGATATGTAGGTAAAAATATGGGGGTTAATTCGGTCATTTGTATGGGAGGTACCAGATGCGGTGTGACAAAGGTTTTGATTTTCCGAGGATTTATCTGTTATTACAAGGTAATTAAACTGACCAAGTTTAAATGCCATCCATCTGCCGGTTTGAAAGTTATGGGAGAAATATTAATTATCAAAAAATAGGTAATTTTGTATGGGAGGTACCAGAAGGGGTGGGGCAATTCTGTCCATTTACAATTCCATTACTTCGTTATGGAAATTATTAATACTGAAAAATTTTCATTAGGATCAGTTAAGGTTTACTCGAGTTATTCAGCTTATCCCTCAGGATGACGGTAAAATTTTGAATTTCGAACCCCGGTAGCGACCCCTAAACCTTTAAGAACAAAATTAAAAAAATTCACATAGAGTTTTTTTGTACGTCTTAATAAAATTTTAACTTGGCCCATGAAAAATTCCAAAAACATTTTTTTTTTTGCCAAATAAGAATCAACCTAACGTACACGTATGCCCAATTCGGTTCATTCTTTGTGAGCGATTTTAACATTTATCTTTGTCGTTAATTCATACGTTACTTCTTTAGTGATGCATTTGTGTTTTCTCAAAAGAAAACTTTCCCCCTCATGGAAAATGCGATGAAATTAGTTTGTAATTATATGTATGTAGGATAGGAATGGCGATGAATAAATAATTATGTGTGGGTATGTAATTTTAAACGAAACCTTTGACACCAAGGACTAATGTGTCGTGATGTTTTCGAACAAACATACTAAAAAATTTTTATTACAATTGGTCCAGTAGCTTAGACGAGAACAAAAGTACATATATTAAAATTTATACACAAAAATATTGCCATACACTGCTCATTCGAATTTTGTTAGCCAAGAGTTTCTATATCAACTTCTCACAAATTACCAGTAGAAATACGAGTATTAAAACATTTTCATTCCATTTCATCTCTTTACAGGCAGCTGTCCCACATACCATTCGAAAACAATAAATATTAAATGGTCTTATGTAAGTAGAAATTTTAACTCTAAGACTTCTACAATTTTTTTTATAAATTTTGTCAAACTGACCTTAAGTTTGCTTTACTTAGTTATATTATGCTCTCACTCTAACTAGAAAAAAGGCAATATGCAAATAGTTCTTTAATGTCCTTCAATATTAGTATGTGATTTACAAGGGGTTGTATGATAATAACTTCGGTTTTGCTAAAACGACAAAAGTTTTTGGGCAGTGAAGTCTCTTGAAGAGATATAACCTTACTGCATTTTTTTTTTCTCGATGCTTGCTATTTATCATACAATCTTCTTGTCACCTACCATATTCGTTTAGGTTCTCATCTGTCTGTCTCTTTGCCAAAGTCAGTCTACCATTTTTATTATGTTAAACTCTCCATTAGGCAATTTTTCCAGATGATTAGCTTTGCTTCCTCTTTGCATATTGTTCCTTTTTTATCTGTTGTTGGGTTCAGTTGGAGCTGTGGACTTGGGCTGGGTACATTTCCGTTTCAATGGTTATTTTCAATAGAGAGGATATGTAAATACGGCATTTTGATATTTGGCAGCCATATTTCGTAGATAGGAAACACCACATGCAGCTGTGTAATGAAGTATGACTAAAAATATAAAGTAAATAATATTAAAGGATTTTTGGCACTTTTTTCATAAATATGTATTTATTTAAATGGCGCAAACATTATTAAATGTTCACAGTGCAAGTGCAAAAGATTGAATAAAATCTTGTTAACAAAAATATTAGGATCTTTAGGAAAGCAATTTGTTTATATAATTGGGTTTCTGTAGACAATTATATTTCAGAGTTTTACTACCTATTAAAATTTGTGCAGGTATAACAAATTTGCAAAATTTCAGCATATATTCAAGTATCTTCACGTCAACAATCAATAAGAATTAAAATGTGTTTAATTTGAATGAATTTAGGTAAGTTGCAGCACAAACATGCATGTCAAATTCGGTCATTTGTATGAGACTTAAAATCAGTAAGTAAGGTTTTCCCTTATATTTTATGTTGGTAAACAGAAAAAAGTTATATGTAGTATCGTCCAGCATTCAGTTTGAAAGTTAAGGGAGAAATATGAATATTTGGAAAATTGGTTGATATAACCTATATTCGTATTCAATTAAATTTCAATTTAATATTCATACTGGTAAATTTTTATAAGGAAGGTGAAGGTTTTGGGGAGTAATTGTCCCCACCAGCCAGCAAGACAGACGCCCATAAGTTAATCGAGTTTATTTTTCGTTACAATATACTTGATATTTTTAATGATCAAACGCTTTGTGCATAAATTTTTTGTCTTATCAAATCCCGAAGGCATAAAATCTATTTACAAAAATGTATATCACATATACCTAGGTCACGCCTTACTGGTAGATATTTTGCACAGTGTCTTCAACATCCAACTACCCTAGCCATGTGTGGTAGGATATAAGCCTGTCGTCCCTTAACAAATGTCCCTCACTATCTAGCCTTAAGTGGCTTTCCTGGGGTCTATAATTTTCCGATAAATACCCCGGGAATTGCCGACCGTGGCATGACAGTCAGAACTCTCGATAATGCAGGGTTCGTATTGCAAATGAGTTCTCGGCTCGCGAACCAAGAGCCAAAATAAAGAGCCAGGAGCCTCGCTAGCCAAGAGCCAGCTCGAGAGCCCATTTGAAATTTTGTTGTTGCACAAAGTCCTTTTTTCTGTACCAAGAAGTACTTTAAATGTACTTTGCGGCACAAAGTACTTTTTTTGTACCGAAGTATTTTTTTATGCCAAAAAGTACTTTTATTGGCCCAAAAGCACTTTTCTGTTGCACAAAGTACTTTTTTTGTACCAGAGTACTTTATTGTACTAAAAAGTACTTTTGTTGGCCCAAAAGCACTTTTCTATTTCACAAAGTACTTTCGCGAGCCAAGAGCTATTTTGAAGTTTTAAATGTCCTGGCCCGAAAGCCGAAAAGATCAAGCCAATACGTACTCTGCGACTATCATACGGGAGACCTGTCTCAGTTAATTACATTTCTTTATGTTGCCAGCGGCAACTTCGCATTAGTCGAATCTAGTAAAAGCTTCTCAAATAGCATTCGGTTTAGTTTCTAAACTGTAGGTCCGTTTTAGTGAGTCTAACTATTACTAACTATTTTCGGCTTTGCAGAAGCTTAGATACCCTTCACCAATTTTTAGAATGGTGATAAAACTGGTTATTTGCACTACAACTTTATTACCCCCAAAAAGACGGAGTTTGTATGGGAGGTGGAAGTTGTTGCCGATATTACTCATCTTCGGACTTAACTTCGGTTTGAGGGTAGAAGCTTGGATACTAAATTTAAGGTTTATTTCTCTTAAACTACGGCTGTAATAGCGGGGATATGCTGACGGACGCCCCCTCTGTATTGGAAATGGGGGTAGTTGTTGTCCGATCTTAATATTATTAGACCTTAATCTCTAAACTACTGCTGTAATCGTGGGGACAGAAAGACAGAAAACCCCAAAAAGGGTAGTTTGTATGGGAGGTGGGAGTAGTTTATGTCCGATCTTGTTCATCTTAAAACTTAACTTCCGCTTAGAGAATATAAGCTTGCACGCCGAATTTCAGCTCTATATCTCTTTAACTACTGTTGTAATCGCAGGGACAGACTACCTAAAAGTGAATGGGAGGTGGGAGTACTAAACCTTAGAACTAAACCTCCGTTTGGAGGATAGAACTATGCATTCCAAATTTCAGCTCAATAGCTCATTAAATACTGCTGTAATCGCGGGGACAGACATACGAATACCCCCAAAAAGAGAAATTTTTTATGGGAGGTGGGAGTAGTTTTTGACATATGTTGTTCATCTTAAAGCATAACCTCCGCTTGGAGGATATAATATTGTATTCTAAATTTAACTCGATATCTCTTAAACTACTGCTGTAATTGCGGGGACATTCAGATGAACATTCCCAATAAGAGGAATTTTGTATAGGAGGTGGGAGTAGTTTCTGACCCGATCAGCTCATCCTTGAACTCAAATTCCAATTAGAGAAGAGAAGCTTGCATACAAAATTTTAGTTCGATTGCTCTTAAACTACGGCTGCAATCTCAGGGACAGACCCCAAAAAGGGGAAATTTATATGGGAGGTAATAGTAGGAGTAGTTTTGACCGATCCGGTATATAAGCTTGCATTACAAATTCCAGCTCTCAAACTACGGCTGTTATCGCGGGGACAGACACACGGTCACCTTTATATCGACTCAGATTTCGTTGCTGATCATTTATATATATATTGTCATACGTATCACGCCTCCTTATGGGCGTTACAAATTGAAGAACAAAATTAATATTCACCCTTATCGTGAATAAATTGGGGAATTTCTGTTCCCATGAAATTTTCATTTCCCTCGAAGTGGAATTTGCTATCGTGATATTCCCGTGAAGTTTTTGTTCCCTTCTTTAAACAGCTTTTCAAATTAAAGTCTGCTATCAGTGCGTAGTGAATGTAATTTAGAAGATCTTTATTTTTCAATTGAAATTTTAAGTGTGTACGGACCTAAAAGAAAATGTTTAGATTCGGCGCCCTTATTTTGATGCAGGATGAAGAAAGCAATCAGCTTAGAATTAGTCGCAGACGTTTGCGAGATGCGTCTAACCCCTTCCTCATAGATGATGGCTGTTGTTTCCGCTTCACTCACTCCCAATTTTGCAGTTCCTTCATTAGCAGGCTCCGGCAAACCAAATGTTAAGGAGTTTTGTACTACTGACTCCTTCATACCTACAAGGTCATATACACACTGCTCGTCTGGTGTGAGGTATTTAGTTTGATTCGGCCCTCCTCCCGTCGCTCGTTGGCTTTTTAAGTTGGCGGCTGCTTTTGATCTTACATACCTTTTTTGATCTATCCAAACCTGTTGGGCAAATTGTGTATACAGATATACTCAATCCCTGCAGCCTACGAATAAGTTTGGAATTCCGACGATTATAAAACTTTGCGCCTGCTTGCGGTTCTTTGCAGAGGGCGGATTTCAAGAGGGAGTAGCTAGAGACTACGAAGTTGGACTTACTCAGTCCACCTTGTATGAAGTGCTGTCACAGATGCTAGATGTTTTGGAACAGCATCTATGCAGTGAATGGACTTATCCGACTACGGAGGAGAGTAGAGTTACTGCTCAAAGGTTTTATGGTAAATACGGGATACCTGGAGTTGTGGGACGTATTGATGGTACGCACATCAATATTGTAACCCCAAACAAAAACAAACATTTGTACTACAACCGAAAAGGGAAATATAGCCTAAACGTTACACTCGTAAGTTTGTTTAAAAATATGTACATACATATATATATTTTAAAGACTATAAAATTGTAAATGATTTGCAGATAAGCAAGAGGCCTTGGAGACCTAGAATAATTTGGTTAAATTTTAATATCCTCCTAAAAACAAATAAATACTTACATGATGATATATGTATTTCGCCAGCAAAACTGAAGTGAACAAATTCAAGGGAAAAGCGAATAAAATTCGAGTGAAAAAGCTATTCACGATTAGGGGAATTTTGTTTAACTGCCAACTTTTTTTTCTGGTTATCATTTCAAAGTGAATGAATAGAAAAAGGGAAAACATTTCATGGGAAAAATTATTCACGATTGCAATTTAGGGAAAAGGGAAAAAATTACGAGGGAAATAAAGTTCACGATAAAGGTGATTGTAAAGCGAATATAAGGTAGTAATTAAGTACCCCGGGAGGTATCGATCGAGCTCTAAACAATTTCTAACAATGGAATTGTCCTAGTTAGTACTTCTATCTGAAGATTAATATTCAAGAGAAATATATCTTGTCTATTGAAGTCAATCAATTTGTAATTCAACCTACGAGAGGGTCTTCAAAAAGTCCCACCCTCGTGTCTAAAATGTCTTAATCCTATACAACTTGCTACCATACGTGCATCGCATATTCGTAAGCGCTTAATGTGGTGGGATGTGGTCCCAAACCTGACAGGAAACCTATACGCTATAATGAGCATGAAGATCTGTTTGTAGACCACCAGTCTCACACGATCGGAAAGTCCGTATCCACATTTCGCTATTCTGAGATATGATTTGAAAATTCCACTTTGGCATTTCGTAAGATGCAAAGTTCCCCTAAAAGATAATTCTTAGGTATGGTATTACAATCGGTTTCTAATTGGTATTGTTTGACTACCAATTCTCAAGATTGGAACAACGCCCCTTGAGTTGAAACATCCAATTCTCATACTTAGCACTCGTAACGTTTAGATTAAGTCTCCAACGCAAGAAGTATCCTAATAGTACTTCTAGGCAGTAGTTTAGCCTAGTGTTTGTCGCATTTATAGACGCACCTTAAGCTGCAACATGGATGTCATCAGAATACCGAAGCGACAAGTCCTAACTGGGTGTAGCGGAATATTACCAACGGATATGTTATAGACTCTTTAACTCTATACATAGAGCATACACTATAACATATAAAGCTCGAGAAGACTTTCCCAACCCATATTCTAAAGGTCCGGTTTCGGTTTCACCTATATTCCTACTCAAATTTCTATTAAAACATTATGATTAAAAGTTTATAGAAAACCTTGTCATGTCAGTCCCAGCAAAACCTAGGCTAACATAGCCTCAGAGACATTGGTGGTTAGTGCCATTAATAAACGTTTGTCTAAGGTCAATTCCAAAGAAGCAGTCATCGCAATACCTGGTGTTTTATTTCCCCACTATTGAGATAGGAACCGTTATCAATTACTTCTTCATTTCGGGAAACACCCCATATTCAGGCAATGGTTAAACAAAATTTTCAAAATTGCCCTTATGAACATATAACCTAAAGAACGACATCCCGATCACCATCAGGATCATTCCTAAGTTCTGCCCAAGTCTACAAGAATTGCTCCAACAGGCGTACTGGATAAGATCAACGTTTCCCTTACACCTAACGTCATCAGCAAGTCGTTGCAATCCACCAAGTCAGATATAGTTTTTCATACCTTTATGTTGTGTAGCAATTTTTGTTCTCCTGTAAGCCAAATGATCTCGATTATTTTATAGACATGTTCTAAGCTAAGTATATATCCATTACAAATTAATTGATCACGATAAATCAAATAGCAAACCTTACGATTTTAGTGTTTTTCTTCTATATATATACCAATAATTGAATACTCTATTTAAAAATTTATTAAGTTTCCAGCAAACTTTAAATATCGACATTGTCATGAACTTCAATTTCAAGTCATAGCTACAGCAAAAATCGTTGTTACTTTTGGCAAGTTTTCATAAAAACGATATGTGAGAGTTGGTTGGTGAGAGTATTAGCTATGCAGTAAAACAAACTAATAATGCAGTTAGATATTCCGTACAAAAAAAAGGACTACAAACATGAGAACACCATAAACAACCTTAAAAACGTATCGGCCAATTGAAAAAAAAGAAAACACTTGATAATGCAAATAACAAACATGCGGCTGCTTTTAGGAAAATTAAATTTTTTGGCGAGCCAAAATAAACAAAGGCCAATTCGTAGTTTCACGCTGCAGTATCTATGCAAGTGAATGGGATAACTAGTAAAATGCCACAAACAAATTGTAAACACATTTTCCCACATCATCTTGCTACTACTATGTACTTAGTAACACATTAATATGCACAATCTAAAAGCAAAGCCACAACATCTTTAATTCTCTTAACAACCGAAGAGAAACGTTTATTTGATCCATTTGTACCCAAGGTGTCCTTCCTATGTTGTCAGTTGGGATATAGACGCTATCATGCTGTATGTCGAAAGAGTTTGCTTCAAGCACTGCGACTGACGACTTTTTTATTCGAGTAATTTGCCTTAGATTTGATATCGCGTCTCTTACTCCTTTACCCATCGTTTTGTGGCGTATACGTGCCAATCGTGCAACATAACTGATGACACGTGGAACATTACAGTTGCTTTGTGCTGTTGCAACTTTCAAGGCATCAACGAAATCTAAATGTTACGTGCATCGTTCGCCAATGACATTAAGATTTACTCATGGTTGTACAAGTACGCAAATAGATGTAGACGAAAATATACAATGAGGAGTTAAGCTTGCAAGCTTCTCCTAACTGGGTGAGGATAAACGGATTGTTATAACACGCCAAGTATAATGGTATAGATTATAAATTGGTTGTCATATTTGTTAAGCTGAAGTTATTGGTTGGGTGTGTAGAGTACAAATCAAAATATTTAAAGTGGTATCTGTGAAAGTGATTTATTTAAAATTACATCTAGTATTTGTGTAATACTAGATGGGTGTCGTCCTGTCCATAGGATCCTTTATTATAGGAATATCTGGAGGAATATTAAACCACCTTGAAATTTTGTATATATTAAGAAAAATTAACGAGAACGACTCAATGGATCAAACAACTGAATTTTGATAGTTACACTAGCCAACAAGGTTTTGCACTGGAGCAACCAAATATCCTTCTTATGGTAATTTGGTAAACTGAATTCGAATCTGTAATTGGTTTTTCTCTATCACGTAAGTTTTTCGAGATACATACGTTTCTTTACATAAAAATCATTAGTTTATTTTGAAAATCAATGAATTTTCAAAAGTGAACATCGTTTTTATTTTGTTGGTTCGGTTTCATATATTTGAAAACCGCTATAGTCCCCCAGCATGCTTTTGTCCCAAAATCCTCGATAATTTCTTTCAATTTTCAAAAAATCTTAGTGATCACGCTCCCCTTGTTCGTCGTTCACCGCACCTAGATTTTGTGGGAAAAATTTAAATCCGAATGTAGAAAATGCATTTTTAGTGACATTCGTGCACATTATTCATGATAATTTTTCAATTATTCAGCAACAATTAACTTACTTATTACTTACGTACACCTTAAACAGATATCAAGGACTCTTTCGTGATTTGACTTACACTTCATTTTAACTTTGGTGTATTGAGAAATGTTTTTGAGTTTATTTACGTGAAAGTTATATTTAAATCCGTGGTCAAATGTAGGGTACTTCAATTAGTTAATTTATTAAAGTTGAAAAACATCAGTTATATGATGCGCATGTTTATGGATACTGGGGCAGCCAGGCATATTTTAAACTTCTCACTGTTACATTACTCGAGATATAAACTTAGAAAAACATACTTGTCTCTAAGATGTTTTTATTTTGTATGAGTTGCCACAACCACTGTTTTAAACACACCTTTTCTCTCTACGATATATGCATTATGTAGAAAGAACCTGGTTTAACAGTTTTAAATCCTCACTATGATAGTGCTCCATATATTTGTAAAATAGTATTTACTTTGTAAGAAAGAAAAATCAGAATAGCCTTAAAATGGGACTTTACAACATTCAAATGTTCAACAAAAAAGTTGTTCAAAAAATTTTACTTGGGATGCTCTATGACCAAAACTTGGTATCACCAACGTTTACTAATCATTTTATATCTTTTTAAAACACTGTGTGATTAGCGACCTAAAATGCTTGCTTGCTTGCTTAAGTGGCCAATTACAATTTACGAAACGTAGTTCATAAATTTGAGGCCTGAAGTAATAAAGAATTCCACACGCTTCGGTCTTCTGCGTGTGTTCTCCAGTTAGTCCTACCAGATGATGGCACATCGCCTACCACTTGGTCCTTCCAACGGAGTTTGGGTCTCCCTGCTCTGCGCCGTCCTTCAGGTTCGCCTTCAAACACCTTTCTCGCTGGAGCATTTACATCCATCCTGGCAACATGTCCCAGCCATCGAAGTCGTTGGATTCTGACTTTTTTAGCTACGTCAATGTCATGGTAAAGCTCATACAGCTCATGGTTCATCCGATGGCGAAACTGGCCTTCGACACAGATAGGTCCATATATTTTTCGGAGTACTTTTCTCTCGAATACTCCCAGGTTTTGTATGTCCGTTGTAGTAAGCACCCATGATTCGGCACCATACAACAGAACAGGTAAGATAAGCACCTGATATTGCTGTTTCTTAGTATTCCGAGAGAAGGTGGTGTTACTAAAGTGCTGCCGAAGTCCGTAGAAACATCTATTGGCTAGCACTATTCTCCGTTTAATTTCTTGGCTGACATTATTCATCTTGTTGACGGAAGATCCGAGGTAGGTAAATTCGTCGACTACCTCAAAACAATAATTGTCAACGTTCACGGTGCGTCCCCATCGAGAGGACTCTTTGTTCGTCGAAATCATTATTTTTGTTTTGTCCTCGTTGACCGCTAAACCCATTTTTGCTGACTCCTTTTCTAGCGATGAGAAAACTGCAGTAACATCCCGCAGATTTCAGCCAATGATGTCTATATCATCGGCATAGGCTAGTGGCATGTGGCTCTTGTGGAATATGGTGCCAGACATGTTGACACCAGCCTTTCTCATCACCTTCTCCGTAACTATATTTAATAGTGTACAGGACAGGCTATCGCCCTGCCTGAGACCTCTTTCCGTGTTGAATGGTTCAGACTGATCCTTACCAATCTTAACCGAGGATTTGGTGTTGTCTAAGGTACATTTGCAAAGTCGAATCAGCTTTGCAGGAATACCAAACTCAGACATGGCCTCATAAAGCCTATTCCTTATCGGAGAGTCGAAGGCAGCTTTGTAGTCGACAAAGAGGTGGTAGGTGTCGATCTGCTTTTCGTGGGTTTTTTCCAGGATTTGTCGTAAGGTGAATATTTGATCCGTCGTAGATTTGCCAGGTCTAAGGCCGCACTGATATGGTCCAATTAGTTTTTCTACAATTGGCTTTAGACGTTCACACAATATGCTTGAAAGGACCTTGTACGCAATTGGTAATAGGCTTATTCCACGGTAGTTCTTACATTCACTACGATCTCCTTTCTTGTATATGGGACATAACAGACTGAGACTCCAATCCCCGGGCATGCTCTCCTCTTGCCAGATGTTCTCCATGAGCTGATGCATGCTCCTAATCAGCTCCTCCCCGCCAGCCTTCAACAATTCAGCAGGGAGACCATCGGCTCCAGCAGCGTTGTTGTTTTTAAGGCGGGAGATGGCCATACGTATCTCGCTCTGGCTCGGAGGTGGACAGTTAATACCATCGTCATGGATTGGAGCGGGGTCTTCTGGAGTGGTGTCAGTATCCAGTAAATTTCTAAAGTGATCTCTCCATATCTTCAGAACGTTATCCGGGTCCGTCACTAGCTGACCATCGCTGTCCTTGCAGGAGGGCAACCCTGTTCCACGCATTCTCGCTTTCACTCTCTTGTAGAATTTTCGGGCTTCCCCTCTACTTCGGAGCAACTCAGTGCACTCATCCTGCCTCTTCTTCAGCTCCTTCTTTTTTCTTCTAAAAAGACGAGTTGCCTGTCGTCTCTTCTCCCTGTGCCGTTCACGAACAGCTCGCGTTGCCATTGGCTGCAGTTTCGCCCTGTATGCAGCAACCGTCTCTCTCGTGGCAGTGCGACATTCATCATCGTACCAGGCATCTTCTTGAGACGGCTTTGAGTACCCAAGTACGCTTCTCGCAGCCCGTTCTAAGGAGTCGGCTATATTTTGCCACTGCGAGGTTATATTGTCAGGGGTTGGAGCATTCCGCAGCAGTTGAGTTAGGTGGTTGGAGTAGGCGTTTGCTACTTCTGTGGTCCGCAGTTTACCGATGTCCAGCTTTCGTTGTGCCTGGTTACGTACGTTTTTCGCCATGCTTAGCCTTGTGCGTACCTTAACTGCGGTAAGGAAGTGATCGGAGTCAATGTTCGCACCCCTAATCACTCGTACGTCCAGAACACTCGATGCGTGCCGTCCATCGACTACCACATGATCAATCTGATTCCTCGTCAATTGATCTGGAGATAACCATGTTGCCTTATGAATATTTTTATGGTCAAATCTAGTGCTGCAAACTACCATATTTCTTGCCGCAGAGAAATCAATCAGTATGATGCCATTGTTCAACGTTTCGGTGTGCAGACTGAATTTTCCGATGGTAGGCTCAAATGCGGTTTCCCAGCCTATTTTAGCATTAAAATCGCCTAGTACAATTTTAATGCCATGGCTCGGGCTACGGTCATATACATTTTCTAGGCTCTCGTAGAACTCGTCTTTGTCCTCATCGCTTTTCTCTTCTGTCGGAGCATGGGCACATATAAGTGTTATGTGGAAAAACTTTGTTTTGACTCTTATGGTGGCTATACGTTCACACACCGGGTTGAACCTTGAGACTAGGTGTCGCAGTCTCTTGCCAACCACAAATCCACATCCAAACTCGTGCTTGTCCGCATGGCCACTATAGTAGATGTCGCACGTCTTCATGCGCGAGCACCCGTGTCCCGTCCACCGGATTTCCTGTAAAGCGGTTATGTCAGCCTTGTATTCTTCGAGGACTTCCGCCGGTTGGATAGAGGCACCTGGTCTATACAGTGTTCTAACATTCCAGGTGCATATCCTTAAATCATGGTCCTTAATTCGTTTGCGGTGGTCGTCAACATTTTGGGGGGTCCATTTTATTCTTTTCTTACTTCTTTTCATTGCAATAGTTTATACGTCGGTGGCGGGTTGCAAGCCCAGCGCACCACGTCGCAGTTTTCTCCTCCTGCCAGGATTTTATTACAGCCGCCCATTCTGGGTCAGACGCTGACCAGGGTACCACTCACTCTGAGCAGACGTGCCTGGGTTTTAGGTTTCGCCCCTCACAGTTAGTCGTGCTCTGACAGAACAAATTAAGGATATTTATTTCTTGACTTAAGACATCATTTATATTAAAGCATTACTCACTCTGATAGTAATCTATATATCGGGACATACTTACTTAGCTGGCACTTCATTGCAATCCAATTGGATTATCTACCGCACGTAGAAAAATATTATAAGCTCTTCGATCTTCTGCGCTTCTTCTCCAGTTAGTCACACCAAGTTCTGTAAGGTTCTCAGTAACCCAGTCTTTCCAACGGAGTTTTGGTCGCCTTCTTCTGCGCCGTTCAACGAGTTCATAGTCAAAGAGTTTTCGAGCTGGACCATTTTCGTCCATGCGTATAACATGATCTAGCCAAAGCAACCGCTTCACCTTGGTCTGACTACGTCAGTGTCAGTGTACAGCTCGCACAGCTCATCATTCATACGACTCCGATACTCTCCGTTAACGATGATGGGCCCATATATTTTACGGAGTTTTTTTCTCTCAAATACTGCCAGAACCGATTCATCCGTTTGTGTCATAACCCAGGATTTTGAACTATACATCAAGACAGGTAGAACCAGTATCTGGTATAGCTGGATTTTTGTTCGTCGAGACAGAACTCTGTCATATAATCGCTTAGTCCGTAGTAGCATTAATTAGCAAGCAATATTCTTCTCCGGATCTCGAGGCTGACATTCTTTGTTTTGTTAATGGTGGAGCCTAGGTAGATAGAATTATCTACCACCTCGAAATCATAGTTGTCAACGTTCACGCAACTTCGTTTTGTCCTGTAAACCTGAGAAGGCTGCAGTCACATCCCGCATTTTTCGACCGATGATGTCAACGTCATCAGCGTACGCGAGTAGCATGTGGCTTTTGTTGAATATCGTGCTACATGTGTTTACTGCAGCTTTCCTCATTATCATCTCAATCACTATGTTGAAGAGGTCACACGATAGGCCGTCGCCTTGTTTTAAGCCTCGCCTGGTATAGAATGGCTCCGTAATGTCCTTGCCAATCTTCACTGAAGTCTTCGTGTCAGTCAGCGTCATTCCGCAAAGGCGAATTTGCTTCGCTGGAATACCAAACTCAGCCATGGCTTCGAGTATTTTCTGCCGTATCGGGATGTCGAAGGCAGCTTAATAGTCGACGAAAAGATGGTACGTGTCGATCTGTTCCCCTTGGGTCTTTGCCGAAGTGTGAATATCTGGTCAGTTGTTGATTAACCGCGTCTAAAGCCACACTGATATGGCCCGATCAGGTTGGATAACACTGGCTTTAGTCTTTCACATAGCACTCTCGACAGGAGCACATAATACGCTTAGATTCCAAAAATCGGGCATGTACTCATTTAGCCAAACAGTGCGTAGAAGCTGGTGCTTGCTCGTTATCAGCTCCACGCCACCGGACTTAAAGAGCTCTGCGGGAAGTCCGTCGGCACCGGCTGCTTTATTATTTTTCAGCCGCGATATTGCTCTTTTTACCTCGGCTTGACTTGGTGGTGGGCAATCTAAGCCGTCGTCGACAATTGGCGTGATACCTTCACGTGTGCTGTCTCCTGGGACCAGTTTTCTCTCCATATATGCAGCACACTCTGCGTATCTATAACCAGATTTCCATCTTTGTCCATACAGGAGGGGAGCCCATTACCGTAGCCTTTTGCTTTTACTTTTTAGGAAAATTTCCGGCCTCACTTCTATCCCTGTATCACTATATATACTCGTTCTCCCGTTCCTTCATCTGACTTTTTTTTTCGCTAGAATAGCTGTCTCGCCTGTTTTACTCTCTTCCTTCCTACAATTGGCTTTATCGTTGCCTTATAAGCGGCATCCCGTTCCTCAGACCCTATGCGACATACTTCATCGTACCAAGAATAATTACACTGGACTCCGATCGTCAGCAGCTTGAGAAGCTTTCAGAAATTGTTATGCTGTTGGCCATGACTTTACGCAAGTTCACATTCACACAATCTTCCGAAACAATTTGATGCACCTTCTTTAAGTTTTTTTTTTGTAATTCAGATTTTGGACGACCATAGCTTTTAGGGTTCATCTGGGTTTTTTCAACTATGGCTAAAATTTAAATGGCTTTATCCTCTTCAAAAATCAAGACTTTACGACTACATGAGCGTTTTGTATGGGGTTGGCTGTTAAAGTATCAATTGATACCTTTTTACCTTTGTCTTGAACCAGACCTTGAAGTAGTAGTCCCAGTTTTTATACCAGCTGCAAACTTACTCAAAATTAGTGATGTGTCAAATATCCCAATCATTCCTTATCCTGTAAAGAGATATACCCCGTTGAAAAAATACAACGGCGCAGGAATACTATTCATCAGTCAAATTGCCACTTCTTGAACACTTTAGAACCTGATTGGTGATACATTCCCTCTTCATATTACTCACAGTTCACTATATAATTTCAATGATATGTTACCGCTTTATTGCTGTTCAAGCTAAAATGTTCGAAAATCTTGTAAAACTCTTTCATGTGCAAAGACCTTATCAGATACATATTTCTACTTGACTATATGGATGATGCTATTAAAACGACAATTAATAATCGAATTTTATTTGCACCTATCTGCGAAGAATGATAAATGTTTTTATTGGAACGATTTATTGCTGCTGCTGCCCCCTTCATATACCTATTAGTATTTTTATTCACATTGGGATGAACCAACATTTACGTATAAACATATTAAAATTGTTTCACTAACAATTTCATCCACATTCCTCTTTTTTTGCTATTTTTACAAGCAATGGAATTCAATATCAAATTCTCTCTGTTCGATTTGTGTGTTTTTTTTCGCCCTGCTCTCTTGTCAAGCAGGAAATGAAAGATGAAAAGCAAATATTTCAATTAAACACTCTTTTGCCGGCTACGAAATGTGACTACGCACAGTGCAGGGTTCCAATTATAGCCTCGATATTCGCAACGAATAAGAGAATTCTGCATTCGTATATGGGAGAGCGATAACGAAATTGTCACTTGCCTCAGGTTGTAAACGTAACGTAAAGAAAGCTGTAGCCCATTCGGTTCGAACAACATATTCACTTCAATAATTGGCAAATTATATGCTCTTTCAATTAATGACTTTTTTTTTCTGTTTACATCACAAAGTTGGTGTTGAGAAGGAAAAAAAAAATGTTAATTAATAATTTCCTTTCGTAAAGTGAAAATGTTATCGAGGAATGTGCGAGCATTGGATTTAGTTACGCCTTACGAAAAAGTGTTGTTAATATGACTCAAGCAGACTGATGTTTATTGTGCATAAGTTAAGGACGTCTTGTTTTCTATAAAGAGATGGCTTTTGTAAGAAATATCTTTTAAAATTATTTAATCAAAAGAACAGTTTTAAATATTGTCATTTTGTAGTTTGTTGTAGAGAAAACTTAAATTATCTTTGCATCATAGATACGATATCTACTTCACCAGAAAACTAACATTAATGACATTTCAAGTATTAAACAGTACAACACATGATTTTGGGATTCAATTCTGAGAGCTGCACGTGAAAGTAGCCCCAAAAAGAAGAAGTTCTGCATCATTCGTTTTGTCCAGTTACATGCCATAATAATTTAATACCGATTTGATGTTAGTAAGTATCGTCGGCGTATGATTTACGTGGAATATTACTTACGATAATCATACGCCACCATATAACAAAAGAGCCTAAAACGTGACAAATTCCCCTATACGATACCTACTAACTTCAAAACGATATTAAATTATTATAGCATGTAACTTGACAAAACGAATGATAAAGAACTTATTTTTTTTGGGCTACTTTCACGTGCAGTTCTCAGGATTGAGTCCCAAATCAGTGAGCTGAAAAATGTTGTACTGTGTTATGTTATATGGTATTTTTATTGTATACCATGCTATATTGTATGTAATGATATATGATAGATTGGTATTACAGAGGCCAACCGTGGCATGATGATAAGAACATGCGATTATCGAGAGGGTCACACAGTCACCTGTAACAGTCATTTGCGTTCGGCAGACCCTTCGATTTTGTCAAGTGCTACTTCAGATATAAGTTATAGCTATTTTTATATCGTTGTACATAGAGAGCCATCACATACATTAATAATGTTCAAACACATGAAATCAAGTTAGTTTTTTCCATCAGCATTGTACATAACTTGTTTTTTTTTTCATCACTTCACTAACATTATTCCTCGAGCATTCAGCAAACATGAGAGTAATTTACATTTTCTCCCCTTCAAAAATTATTAATAAATAACAAAATTATTGGGGGAAGATTCGTGAACAAACGAACTGCGAATATCTAATTTAGTTGAATTGATTCAAATGTAAATCATAACTTCCGTTTACTAAAAGTTTTTACATCATTTCCGTCTAAACACAACCTGTGAAAGGAAAACACAAAATTATCATTTTGAAAAACGCAAAAGAAAATCTAACAGTAAGATAGACAAATGTTTACGCTTTAAGATATATTTTATCCTTATCCCCTTTCGAATAATTTTTATACTTTTTCCTCAAACAGCACAAAGTTTTATCACCTTCAGAGAAACTTTGTCTTAGTCAACGGAGTTACTGCTGCTACTGCTGTCCTCCTATATCATCGTCAGAGCTGAATTTAGAAACCGAGCAGCGAAAACAGCGAAGTTGTCCCTACCCTCATTTTGGTTCTTTGGAGTTTAAAAGTCAGCTCTATTTGCCAAAAGGGATTATAAATGAGTAGAAAATTTTTACAGCTTAAAGGATTATTGCACGTTTATGCCCGCACTTCATCCTCCGTCCCCTATACATATATATATTTATGAAGTACGATATTCCCTTTGGTTGTACCAACAGTTTTTCGATATCTGCCTGTCTGTCCGTTAGCATCCATTCCGTTTGTTCATCCATCCGTCTTGTGTCTGCTTCTTCTTTTTGGTTGTAAAGTGCAATTGGGTATTGTTTTAAATGTAATCCTAAATTTTCTTTTGGGTTATTTTTGGTTTTTCTTCCGCAAAGATTGTTGGAAAAAAGTTTTTCTTTTTTTTTTGCAACAAAATAGGGGGAAAATTTATGCATATATGATTGTTGATTGGCTTTAATTCTCTCTCTCTCTCTAACTCCCTCTCCCGTTTCGATTTGATAGTGCAGGACACATACAGAATGAAAGATTGAATATGTAAATAGTTTAAATAATTGTTTTTCTTAATTTTTCTATCAGGGTGTAGGGTGAAATAGATAAGTCTAAAGTGATTATTAGACTAGGTTTCATTTATAATTCATGATTTAGTAAATTGGGAATTATTATAATGATAAGATAAGAGAGACAGAATGTCTGGTTCATGGGAAGAAACGATTGTACAAGAAGTGGGTGACTTAAGAATATGACGATCTGAATACAAGTTATGGTTTGAAACTGAAAGTCAAAATGATAGATATTGTACTGATAACGTTACTGTGTGTAAAATAATGGTAATTTTGCTACAATGGGCACTTTTACTAGTTGTTATCTCTTGAATTCTCTAAACTAAACTAAATCAATCCTGTCATTATAGAAAACAAAGACTGTCCTTTATCAAGCGAAAACGGTTTAAAAACGAAATATCTTAGCTCCATCTGTCGGTAAGAATCATAGACCGTTACAGCGGGCCCTCAGTACTACACAGAGAAATGTTTGCATCATACCTATATAGGTAGTGAAAAAAAACTACATTTTTCATATCCGTCGTATATAAAGGGCCGACCGTGGCGTGATGATTAGAATACGCGACTACCACAAGATGATCTAAATTTAATTCCTTCAATTTCCACCTCAGTTATCTACATTTCTTACAACACCGGCCCCTCGATGTTGTCGATAACAACTTTGCAATACAAGTCAAGTAAAAACTTGTCAACAGCTTCTAAACAAGAATGTGCCTTTGTGTGAATTCAAATTTAGATAGTGTCTTAATTCAGCGAAAAGATATCCCATAACTCACTCATTAGATGTAGGGGTAAATTAAGCTTTTTTTTAAGTTTCCACCGATGTGAGAGACAAAATCGTGTTCTATTTGAACTGGTTTAACAGCTTTATATACCACACATTAAAAACTGACGATTTCTTAAAGTACGCCAAATTGTTTACAAAGACCCAAGAGAAAGTACGTCGACAAATATCAAAATATCATCTCCTTCGACAGCCGAATATTACAAAAATAATTTGAGGTAGAGCACTGAGTTTCGTATACCTCAATGTTCCTTTACATCCCATGAATAAGATATGTGAATAACTGATTGAACACGCTTCTTTTTTAGACCCACATCACGGCACCCACAGTTTAACGAAGAGTTTCACATGAAACTCGCCTAACCCATGGTGGACTTAACACATTGAAGATATTATAATGCGATTTGCAAGCATGATCTATTCAGGAATAGGAGTCCACCGTTTTGGGAGCAAGCTATCGCAATAGTCGTTCCTTTTTCCCAGCCAGAAAATAACTAATTAGGTATGACATTATTGGACATACACCCCTTTGGCCTAGGTGATGGCTATCTTACCACCTTTGCTACTTTATGGATTTGCAGCACCCGGTTGCAATGAGACTCCAATTTCGAACACGAATACACTATCAGTTATTTCGGTATCAATCACAGCACGCGTGACACTCCCACTAGGGTGTCTACACCAACCATCGGGTGAGAACAAGTCACTGCGAAAAGTTGTTACCAATTTGCAAAGAGAGTAAAGGTTAATACTTTAATTACTCACGAACACTAATGCTTTTACATCAATACACCAATCAACCCAGCGGTGGAATTTGATAAGTTTCCTCATATAATGATAGCAGTAGTCCGTACTTGGCAATGAGTTTCCAAATAAGGAATGCTGAATGCATGATTATTTCATCAGATTCAGGCATTCCATGGACAGGCCTGACGGAAGATGTCATCAATACTTTCTCTATGGAATATATATACATATTCCCACTCCTTCATTTAAACAGATCTGCCAGAGGCATTTACAAGAAATGCAAAGGGATTTTATACACATACCCTCTCGCTTTCAAATAACAGGGGTATTGTATGTCTTCTAAATGGAAAGAATTGTTAATATCCGTGGAAGGTGTTTGTGTGTTTATCGTTAACAGTTTGTCATTAGTTTCAACCACACAATTTAAATGTATTTTCATAGGTAAGATAATAGCATGGCTGATCACGAGACAGTGGAATACCTCTTAAATTTGACCTAATATTTTAAAGCGGTGCATACCATTGTGTTCTACGGCCCAAAATTACCTTGGGGTACTTACGTACGTACAGTGTAAATTGAGGGTGCACTGTATAAGTTTTTGTTTTATTTGTATCGGCCTGATCCAACAGCCTTGCAACCTGACTCGCCGCATCTTACTCACATCCCTCACTTTCATATCGCCTCATCCGACACCGCCGAGGACTTACAGTAAAACTATCTAATTGCGGCAAATAGTTTACCCAAATATGTCACCTTCGTGATATATCTGAGTACAGACCCACTCAACAGTCCGACTAAAGGCCTACGGGACAATTTGCCACGCAAAAGCATTATATAAGCGTGTATAAGTGTACGGAGTGAAAGATAAACTAATTTTGTTCTTCCATTTGTAACACCCATAAGAAGGGGCGTTCCGTCATTTCGCCCAAAAACAAAAATGACATATCGCCCAAAACATGTCATTTCGACCAAAAACCTACCTACAAAATGACATATCGCCCAAATGCGTCGAAGGGGGGGGGGGGGGGGGCACGCCCCCTGCCGCATACGTCGTAGTCAGACTCGCAACTCCCTCTCTGTAATTTTGCATAAGTCAATAAAAACCAGTACAGAAATTTCAGTCAGTTAAACTGACTGATAAATACCATCACCCAATATAATATATTGTTTAAGTCTTGAGTTATTGAAAATAATCGATTTGTAATTAAAACCAGTTAGAAAGTTTTAGTCGGGCAACCCGACTTACATTTACCCTTACCCTCAGTAAAACAAATAATTTTCTATTTTATTGATATTATTACTCGATTTCGAAATTGGGCGGAGTGGTACATTTATATGGGAGGTACGTGAAGGGGTGTGTTTAGGCTCCAGATTTATTCTCCATAACTTTATCCTGTTATAGCTTTACTAAATACAGAATTTGCGCACGATTGCGTTGGGTGTACTGATATTATTACTACATCCCAAAAGTGGGCGGAAAGGTACATTTGTATGGGAGGTACCATAAGGGGCGTGTCTAGACTTCCAATTTTTTCTCCAAAACTTTGTCCTGTTATAATATAACAAAATACAGAATTTGGTCACGATCGTGTCGAGTGTATTGATATTATTACCCTATTTCTAAAGTGGGCGGAGTGGTACATTTGTATGGGAGGTACCAGAAGGGGCGTGTCTAGACTTCCAGATTTTTTCTCCAAAACTTTATCCTGCTTAAACTTTACCAAATACAGAATTTGGGCACGATCGCGTTAGGTCTTTTAATAATATTAATCGATTTCTAAAGTGGGCGGTACCAGATGTGTATGGGAGGTACCAGAAGGGGCGTGGCTAGGCTTTCAAAATTTTTTCCAAAACTTTATCCTATTATAGCTTTACTAAATACAGAATTTGGGGACGATCCCGTAGGGTGTATTGATATTATTACTCGATTTCTAAAGTGGGCGGAATGATGTATTTGTATGGGAGGTACCAGAAGGGGCGGGGCCATGTAGCCTATTTGCAATACCGTAAGTAGTTTTGAGAAAATAATAACTCGTGCAAAATTTCAAAACATTTGGTTGCGTCTTTCGAAAGTTATCGTGCGAACCAGCCGGACAGCCACCGGACAGACAGACAGACAGACAGACGGACATGGCCCTTTTTGGTGACTTTCCCTGCGATTACAGGAGTAATTTAAGAGCCATAGATCAAGATCAATATCGGACAAAAAATACTCCCACCTCCTACACAAACACCCCCTTTTTGGGTTTGTCCGTCTGTCTGTCCCCGCGATTACAGCCGTAGTTTAAGAGATACAGATATTCGGTATGCAAGCTTGTGAACTCCATGTGGAGGTTATGTTCTGAATTGAGTAATTTCAGAAAAACTACTCCCACCTTCCATACAAACACCCCCTTTTGGGGGTGTCCGTCTATCTGTCCTCCGATTACAACCGTAGTTTAAGAGCTATGGAGCTGGATTTTAGGTTAGGTTAATTCGCCAGCCTCGCTCAACACATCTCACATGGGTCCTAGTATGAGTATGAGCTTTTACTGGAGTTGTAGAAGTAAATTGTGTTTAAATATTTCGGTTGTTTTAACTTTGTTGTATGTGACAGTATGGATATATTACAACAACAATGTACGTTACACAATCATAAGCTAACTGCAAGGTCCAAATAATATAAACCCAATCGAACCAGATTACAAACCAGCTTTTTTGGATTATCGAAGCATTTGCAATTTTTTCTTGTGATTACAGATTTGTTTTTCTCTTGGTTACTACTGCTATTAATTAAGTAATTATCCATATACTAAGCATATACTTTACTTACTTTGATTATAGCGAAATAAATTGTATGTTAATTACTCACTGCTGAACAATGACCAATATTACTGTATCCCTGGGAAATAAGTACTAGTATACTTTAACTCCCTCAAGCAGTGCAATTCATCCATCTTTTACGGGTAAATGTAACTTATATCATTGTGAAACTGCTGGTGAATGAAATGAACACTTGATCGTGATAAATAATGGCAATAAAATGTATTAACTACTTGAGAAAGTGTATCAGCGAATATACTCGTAATAATGGCTACTTAGTGAATACTTGAGTTGGAATTAAATCGAACGAAAAAAATACACCTAGATGTGATTTCGCAGGAAATGTTTCCAATTGCGGCAAATTTAAAATGAACAACTGGAATTCGACAGGAGTTTTATACAAAATACAAGCTATATATACAATATATAAAAAAACAATACCACAATACTATACGCCAGTAAAACGTAAAACCTTAAAATCCGTTTCAAAAATTCAATTGCTATGTTGCCATATAAAACCATGGTATGGAAAATAATAGCATACAAGAAGGAGCAAGAATGAAAGACAGCGACAGCAAGCAACGCACGCAAAAACAACACGTTGATGGATGACATACCTGAAATTGGCGTTAACATCATTTTTCACTGAAGGAATGCATAAACAACGCCAAGAATGAAAAATGTGCTTTATTTGCAAAGCCACAAACCCACAACACTGCCTTCACCTTTGCCATTTAATTCTCCTTCCTTCCTGGCCCCTTAACACATCCTTGACACTTGAAAACAATGATGCTAAGAACTGAGATTAAGATTTGAAATGGGATTTACAGTTCGTATCATTCTATCTTTCTATGCTGATGTTTTGTTTTTTATTTAATTTCTTTGCATTCATTTCATTTCAGTTTTTTGTTGTATTTTTTTGTGGTTATACATTTATGGCCGCAATTGAGTCCTTTGGCCAAAGTGTGAGAGTTGGGGGGGACCATAAAAAGTTGACACTTTTCTTAAACACATTCAAATTATCAGACATTTGTCTTGGGAAATTTACACATATTTCGGCTGTCGCTGTTGTCATTTGGACAAAAACTTTTTGATTTATTTAAGTAAAAAGTTTGCCTACGTTTTTTTTTATTCACTTCTACTTGGAGAATCTTAAATCCTCAAACTCCATTAAATGACAGGATGTGAGATCGGGACCATCATTGTTAAGATCTAAAAAGGGAAACTTGTGACATTTTACTATACACTTTTTTATTCACTCTAAAATTAAAATCGGGATAGAATATTAGTTTTTGTTCATAAAAGTTTCTGCTAAAAATGAATTAAAATTGTGTTTTCATGGATAAGAGTATTCTGAAAGTTTTGAATAAAATCCAACTATATTTGTTTTCAATACAATTGTCAATTGTATTGTCAAATTGAGAAAGTGGCTGTTGATAGGCGCAAAGTCGGAGAATTGGAAAAATTTATAGATTAATGTAGAAATATTCTCTTATTATGATTGTCAGAGGAATATTTCCCTTAACTCGGGGCGCTCAACGAATCAAAGGGTATTCTTTTGAAATTTTCGCAATGAGCACTTATGTCGTGTATTGAGATTATTTTCAACAAAAAATTGTTCTAAAAAATTTCTTCCTGCTTATTTTTGATATACAGGTTATAGCTACGTTAAGTTTATATTTGAGACGATTGGTTTGGCGCTAGAAAATTGATGTAGAAGTTCAAGGAGACAAGTTCAAAAATGAATCAATCACTTTTCGGAATACCTAGAACTTCAAGGGATCCCCACATAGAGCTTGAAAAAGCTTTGATTTCCAGATTTGCATATTGTCGAACGCCTGCCACTGTTTTACCGCAACATACAATTAGGTTCGGGCTATGTCCCAATAACGGCTCTAGAGATAATTGCAAGTCGTTGACGATTTCGATTTACAGATAATCGAGGTCTAATTGAATGGCCCGCTACTGGTTCAGTAATGAATTTCTGGCATAATGTTCTTGTTCGGACTACAGAATTTTCCCAGGTTCCTATGTAATGTTCGTAGAACAGGCTTGGTATAAGCTACGCTTCGGTTAGAAGATTAGGATTTCAGGATCTAGATTCAGGTTCAGGTGTCAGGTTGTAGCATAAGCTCGGCTTTGGGTACTAGGTAGATTTGTTCTTATAATATTCTTATAAGGTGCCTTACTTGCAGTTAACCAAAGTCCTTGTGGGGTACAGACGACCAACGTCCTTGTGGTACAGTCGACTGAAATCCCTGTGTGATACAGAGCTACATAGTCTGTGTGAAAAACAGACGACGGAGGTCCCTTTGTGATACAGACGATCGAAGTCCCTTTGTTATATAGACGACAAAAGTCCCTGAGGGTTACAGATATAGTGTTCAAATACCTAATTTTTTAAAAAAAAACGGTTTCCGGTTTATTCGTAAATGGGTTTTTCCAAAAATTTGGTTTTCGAATATACCCAGTAGGAAGTGTCTGCAAGACATCCTCTAGGATAGATGCATGACCATAGTAAATCGTTGATGTCCGCTTTGCCATGCATGACCTGATGAGCGACAATGTCGGTCACCCTCACAATCCTGCACGACCTGATAAGTGACAATGTCGGTCAAATTGTCGTTGATGCCTAAAATTGTCATTCAAGCCATATTAGTGTGAATTTGTATACACATTGGTGCCGTCTTAAAAGATAGCTTTTTAGTTGTTTTTTAGATTTTTATTAGTATGACTAATTGTTAATACTTTTGGAAAACTACTGACCAAGAAAGAAGTGAAGGATATAAACTTTTATACGGCATGTGAAATTTATTCGAGATTTCAAACTATAAAATAGCTGATGTTTATTCGTCCGTTTAATAAACTAAAAATTTTTTACATCAGTTTCCATTTTTTTGTACCCATTTTAATTTTGTTGAATGTGTTTGATGCACAACAACATTAGTATTTTGTCGGTCAGCTTGTCGCCAACCAAGTGTTTTGATGACAAGTAAATCAATATTTCACATTTTTCTTCCTTAGATTTTGTTGATTGTGTTTGATGCACGACAACATTAGTATTTTGTCGGTCAGCTTGTCGTTAATCGAGTGTTTTGAAGACAAGTACATACATTTTTCACATTTTGTCTTGAGGACAGCGTTGGAGGCAGTCGTATATGACAGAACTTCCTACTGGGTATGATTTAGTAAAAAAACCGAATGGTTTCTCGGAATTTGTAAAATATAACCAAGTATGCAATTAGATATGAATTAAAAATGAAAACATATGAATATCGAAACTATAATTCTAAAGTATGCTAAGTCAACTTAGCTTGTTTTTAATAAGGTAGAGCTTTTGAATTCATTTTGCTTCAATGAGTATTCTATTTAAATCTCAGGATGATCAGTTCATCCTAAAAAATTTATTAGAAAGTTAGAACTTATCTTATAAATGGAATCTATTTTACTCTCGAAATTTTAAACACTTAGAACGGTTTAGATTCAAGCTATCGATTAGATCACATATTAACCTCCTTTTTACCTTTCGACGCTTAGTATGGGAGATAAAGGCACTTTAAGTAATTCATTTCAAGATGAGATCTCAAACTATTTCTAGATGAGAGCCCAAGTGTGTCTTGGTGATTTTCCCAACAACCTCTTTGCAATCGGAAACTTAGTTTAGGAGATAACTGCACTATATGGATGGCTTCTCAGCCAAGGCAAGGTGAGATCCCAACTATTTTTAAATGATTTGACAACTATTGTATGGTAATCATAAATTAAGCCCTTTTCGCGGTTGGATGCTTTGTTTAGGAAATAACGGCAATTGAAAGTTTTTTTTTTACGAATATGGACGGCATAAGGAAATTTCAATGAAGCCTTCTTTGAGATTTGCCCAAGGCATATCAGATAAGCATAAACAATGTTATATGTTGATTTGTCGCTGGAATTAACGCGGCGATGTTCTGTAAAACATCTCCTTATTAAAAAACCGGTTCAACCAGATATTCAAAATATGCATTTTTGAAGAAACCGGCATACGGTTTCGGAAAAAATCGGTTAGATGGTTTTTGATTTAGGTTTTGACGATTGAAGCTCCATTGTGGTACAGATGACAAAAGTCCCTGTGGCGAACAGACGACCGCAGTCCCAATGTAGTACAGATGGCAAAAGTCTTGTTTGGTACAGACCATCGAAGTCCCAGTGGGGTACAGACGACAGAAGTCGCACTGAGGAGTACAGCGAAGTCCTTCCAGGGTACAGAAGACCGAAGTCCCTGGGTTGATCAGACGCCAAAAGTCACTGTGGGGGAACAGACGACCAAAGTCTCTGTGAGAGTGTGTTATCACTCGCACGGAAGGAACAGGTGATGGAAACAAATGATTTTAAGCTTTATAACAACTAATGGCTTGAGGTCTACATTGACCGTACATTGCAGTACAGCTGCCCCTGCGGGTGAAAAGACTGAAAAAGTCACTGTGGGAGAACAATCGACCGATGTTTCTGTGAAAATGTGTTATCACATGATTGGAAGAAACTTATAAAAAAAATAATTTTACTCCACACCCCAAGAATGAGGTATGCGATAGTTTCTCGCGATGTTGTGAATCAATACGCTTTCTATTTTTAGATTCACAACTAACGGCACCTACTTGTTTGTCGACGAATGCGAATGTCACTGTTTGAGAAGCTTTTTATTAGACATGCCGATTGACACGACATTATACTGCAAAATTGCTGTCGACAACATCGAGGGGGCCGGCAATGAAAGAAAAATGTACACGACTGGAGACAGGAACCAAACCAGTAATCTTCCGCAAGGTAGTCGCGTCCGGTCCCCGATTGGAAGGAACCAAAGTTCCACTATCGAACTACTACTACTGCAAGTGTAGCCAGACTACTTATACGATCTAGTGCCTGAAATGAATGAGAATTGCAATTAGTATATTGTGATCGTTTATACAAAGTGATCAGTAGAACTCTCACACTTAAATTGACGACAGTTGTAAAAAAAGTAAAGTAAATTCTATTTATAGAACTTGTCTCGATACTATTGAGCAAATATACATTACATTGGGTACAAAAGTTTAATTTATTTAATTTATTTAAAGACGCCTTTTTTACCTATTGTAAGACACAATAATTTATACGGACATGCCTATATCGTCTTAATTTAACGAATTTGGTCTTTAGATACCTCGCCTCTCTTAATACATTACTGTGTTCTAAGTTAAAATTTCGCATTCTTACTGATGGAAGTAAAAAATGTTAGCCTATCTATATATATAAAAGTGAACATTTGTTTCTACGTATGTCCCCTATAATCTTGAAAACTACCGAACCGATGTGCAACAAAACGTATTAATTAGAAAGGCAATCTTTCGAGGATGGTTATAGGCTATTTAAACATTGCATTTGACACATTTGGTCCATTTAATGTCAATTTTCGAATTTTCCCATACAAACATTTTACAGTATATTGAAATTTTGAAAATTTAAATTTTGACAAATAATGACGGCAAAAAAATTAAACTATATACACACAACAAATCTAAAATGCCACCGAAAAGAGCTAACGCCAGAAACAACGTGAAGTGCGTTTGGAGTCGAACCGGAAGAGAATTCAACAATCAAGAGCAGATGAAACACCATAACAAAAAATCATATTTACGGTCAAGTTTAATGCTGAATGTATTCGATTGAATGGCAAGAGCGGGGTTTACCGCACGTTCATATCCTAATTTGGTTGAAAGAAAAAATTCTTCCTACTCAAATCGATAGTGTTATATCTGCTGAATTACCGAATCAACAGGAAGATCCCATACTTTTTGACGTCGTGTGCCAGAACATGATTCATGGCCCATGTGGAGGATTCAATATGAATTCGCCTTGCATGAAAGAAGGAAAATGCACTAAACGATATCCACGCGATTTAAATAATGAAACTCAAACTGGTGATGATGGATATCCGAAATACAGACGACGAAAGCCAGAAGATGGAGGATTCTCCACCACCATTAAAGTAAGAAACGTTGATATTGACATAGATAATAGATGGATTGTACCATACAGTCCAATATTGTCAAAAACATTTAAAGCTCATATCAATGTTGAATACTGCAACTCCGTTAAATCTATTAAGTACATATGCAAATATGTTAACAAAGACAGTGATATGGCAGTGTTCGGGCTTTCAAATTAAAACGATGAAATTACTCAATTCCAGATGGGTCGTTATATCAGCAGTAATGAAGCTGTCTGGCGAATTATTGGTTTCAATATTCACGAACGGTATCCAACAGTTCAACATCTTGCTGTTCACTTAGAAAACGGCCAACGTATTTATTTTACAGAAGAAAATGCGGAACAACGAGCAGCACAGCCACAAAATACAACACTTACGGCTTTCTTCCAATTATGTCAAGCTGATAATTTTGCGAGAACATTGCTGTATCATGAAATCCCAAAATACTATACTTGGAACACAGCAACCAAAATGTTTTGCAGGAGAAAGCGAGGCGCTGTCGTTTCAGATTATCCTGATGTTCGTGCATCTGATGCACTGGGTCGGCTATATACCGTACACCCAAATAACGCTGAGTGTTACTATTTGAGAATGTTGCTTCATACAGTCAAAGGTCCAGAAACACAAAGAAAGCATGAGTGACGATATACTAAGACAAGCACGTAGAACGAATACGAATTCGGAAATCCTGTTTTCGGATGAAATTTTGAATGAAGCACTCATACTAATTGAGGATAGATGTATTTCAATCAATAACAAAAACATTTGTCAGTTTGGACTACCAGGTCCGACACGTGATCGTAACAATGTCCACGACAGAGACTTGGTACCCGAAAGGCAATATAATTTGGATGAATTGCGTCATTTTGTCCATCAAAATAACAATTTTTTTAACATAGTACCATAAGCCGTGTGTCGGTTATAAGTCATGTCATAACAAGTAAGTAATAATGAATAAACAATTTAGTAGTATGCAACCTGGCCAAACAATATGTTCGTTATACAGTCCAATTTTTCCCATGTCTATACTTTTATGGCAGGACGAAGTCTGCCCGGTCAGCTAGTTTTAAATAAAAAAAGTTCCCTTCCATTCTATGCAACCGTAAACTGATATATACGACATTGCTCAATCGGCTCAAAAACTTTTTTTGAAGAATTTTCTAATTAAGATACCAGGACCTAACTCGCCTCTCTTAATACATTAATGTGTTCTAAGTAAAAAATCCTCATTCTTACAGATGGAAGTAAAAAAAGTTCCTTCTTATTCTATGCAACCCTAAACTCAACTCCCAAATCCGTCACATATCTTGCACAAAATAGCTATTACCAGACTCCCCTGGGTACTGGGCTACTTCCTGTAGTTTTCTAGCCCCACATAAAGTTTGCTAGACAATAACGTATACCATACATTGGTAAGGACCATCCTCCCCCATAAAGCAGACGGGCAGCCATAATTACCAGCATTAAAAAGCCTACGTGTTTATTCCCTAAACAAATACATAAACAAAAAAAGTGAAAGAATTATATTCACGTAACCTTTCACACTCTTGGGACTATCCGTGATTGATCCACCGGCATTCCTTAAACTTTTTTCCCTCTAATCAATAGTCAAACATACCTTAACGTTTAAAACTTTTAATCAGAAAAACTTTACATACAAATACAAATAAACTGGCTTCGATTAACATTACGTGATTGCCTGCCCATTTGTTCGCTTTGTCAACTGATGCTAGCATGTGACTGAATTGAAATTTTATTTAAATAAAACTTTCCCATAGAAATTCACATGCATACCTACATTTTATTTGCAAAACTCCACTCAACACGAAACCATGTGAATGCGATGAAATCTAGGCAGAACTTGAGCCAAAACTTGAAATTAAATTTATCAATTGGGAATTACACAGCAACAGGAACAATAACAAGGCAAAAAAAGAAAGATTAACATTTATGTTAATCTTTATGGAGCATACAAAACTTTTTCGCATCACAAAGAAAAGTTTGATCAAAGTTCCTCAATGACCTAGTTTTGCTATTGAACAGATACTGCGGGATATTCCAATCACTCTCGTTGTTGATATAAACTTCCTCCACTCCCCAATACTTGCCAATAACAAGAAAAGAAATATGTTTACTTCCCATTTGGTATGCGCCGAATGTCTAAAATCATGATGACTTGGGGATGTTTGTTGAATGCGGGTTTGGTTCGCATAAAACCATAAGCCATAGGAAAATCCTAAGACCATCATACCGACATTTATGCCATATCCATTGGAACATATTTGCAAATCGCATTTTCCTTCCGCTTGTTTTGGGGCCAGAAAATTACATTTTAATAACAAGATTTGCTAACATATTTTCGTATTTTTTCTTCTTTGATTTCTTTTTTGTTTCGTGTGTTTTTTGTGCAGTTTTATTATTTATACGATTTCGACAAAAATCCAATTGATAACGACTAGTATATGGGATTTGCTGCTGTCGGTAGCGTAGAAGGTTTTGGTGGGGGCGGGGTTTTTGTTTTGGGGTATGAAAAAGGCCGCATTGTCTTAGTTTTGATTTGGACAAGATATGTTGCTTGAGCAAATACCATAAAATATTATGCTTTATTGAGTAGAATATAAAAAATATTTTATAGGCAATTTTGGCTATTTTTATTTCATTTCAGTAAAATAATGTGGTTTTTTCTTCTAGTAGTTTAGTTGGTGCAAATATGGTTAACACCTTAATGTCAGATTTGCCAGTAAATAGAATTGTCAGCAAGGAATTTGTGTTCTATTTTTATATAGAAAACTCTGTAATGGCTTGCGACATCTTTTATATGTTGCTAAAGTGTACACAGGAAATCTTCCTTAAGTCTTAACGTATTAGGCAAATATAAAAAATTGACAAACGCAATAGTTACATTTTGGAAAACGGGATTATTCTTCCTCTTATTATTTTGCAAGAGTAACAGATATTCATTCATCAGTTGCCACACTTAAAAAAAACTTAATTTCTCTTTACACCCCATGAATGAGGTATGCGGTAGCTTCTTGCGTTGCTTTGAATTAATACGCTTTCTATTTTTAGATTCACAACTAACGGCACCTACTTTTTATCGATGAATGCGAACGACACTGTTTGAGATGATTTTACTAGACATGCAACATCGAGGAGGCCGGCAATGAAAGAAAAATGAAGACGATTGGATCATTTTCAGCGCTTTCGGTTTATTTAGACGAGCTTGTCATTATACAGATCATGGTTCATACTACGACGATACTCGCCGTCAACCCAAATATTTTGCGAAGAATTATTGTCTCGAAGGCTCCCAGAATAGATTGATCCGATTTAATCTTGTGCGTAGCTTGAAACCGCCTAGTTGTTTTTTCAAGTTTATTATACATCACACGCATATCCACAACGCTTGAGACATGCCTTCCATCGATTACAATCAGGTTTCTTATCGTTACATCAAAAGTTATACAGGTTGTCTTGTGGATATCTTTATGCAGGACTCTAATTCCACTCACATCCATGTTTTTTTTTTCGACGTGAAGCTAACCAGTCTAATTCCGTTATCGGAGGTGTTGTTGCTTAGGATGATTTTTCGGAATTTTAAACCAGGAGCGTCTTCTCTTCCTATTTTACCATTCCCAGAATCGTAAGCGGTCATATTTTTCCTCATAGGTGCATCTTAAGTGTCCACGTCTTGATATGAATCGTGGCCATTCTGTCACTTACAGGGTTAAATAGCGAAACACGATGTCGAAGTCGCTTGCCGACTGTGTATCCATGTCCAAATTTGTGGCATTCTGCATGGCAGCTGTAGAAGTTCTCACAGTTCTTTCGTCGTGTGCATCCCTCTCCCGGCCAAAGCAGGGAATGGCGTTGATATCCTATATGTTTTGCGAGGGTATCCGGCAATTGGACAAAAGAACCATGACGGTAGATAGTTTTAGGGAGAGTGGCTTACTATGTCACTGCGACTAGTTTCATGAGCTGCAATTAGGTTTGCCAGGCACCGAATTCGAAAAGTCGGGAAAACCGAGACTAAAAACCGGGATTTGTCGGGACAAATGCAAACATCATAATATATAGGTTTTGACATTTTTTATTAAGAAATATTACACAATGCAACAAATTTTTGATCCCGGCTTCTAAATAGTTGATCCTTATGTAAAATTTCATGCTGAATTCAAATCTGCTCTCAGATATGTGAAAAGTAGAACGGTTTTTGAGATATCAAAATTTTCAAATTTAAATTTTTTGTGACATAGTATTATTAGTTGTTAAAAATGACTGGAATTCCTGACAGCTTTTATCAATATTCAATCCCATGATTTATTTATAAGATCAAAAGACATTCGTTTCTATCTTTCGTGTTTAAATTGTTTAAAATACTAAATACTTTTTCACAATAAGCGTTACTTATCGGTAAAAAAATATAAATGAGATCAATTTAAACAAATTCAAGTGACCATAAAAAATGTGACCATATTTTGTCATTTAGTATATCTTTGGGCAATTCTCCATAAACAGCTCGAAGACTGCAGAAGTCGCTGTGCAACATGTCTTTGTCCACTGCATCTGATATTTGTAGAACTTTGGGAATTTCTCCCAAGTCAGTAGTGAGTCTTTTAGATTAAATGCTGCAATTTGTCCAAAAATTTACATTTCTTGAAAGTCGTAATGTTATGAACAGCTGTGGTAAAATCAGATGATAGACAATTGCTATGGATGGGAAAGAGATTAATACCCATGGAAATGGGTAAATGGAAAAATGTTGAGTGCACACAACTATTTCATAAGAGAAAAGTATTTTTTTGTACCTTCTTTAATATGTTGTTTCTTTGATTATTCTTTGTATAAAAAGTCGGGATTTTCCCCTGAATTACTTCAATAGTCGGGACTCGGTATTTTCGCGAGAAGTCGGGAAAATCCCGCCTATTCCCGGCCATCTGGCAAGCCTAGCCGCAATAAACTTCTATTAGCTTCTCCCTTCTTCCCTTGGTAGCATGCCATTTAGGTAACTTTCTATATAAGGCTCAAAGTGCGATGTTGACCATAGTTGGTTCCTCCGCCATCAGCTTCTTTATGTAAAACCCAAGAACTTATCACTGACAACAGCCTTCGGTTCACAGAACATGACTTGGCGAGCCTGATAAAGTAGTTTGGTATGAAGCGTTCTCTCGGGCTGTTACGTCCTTCTTCAAAGCATTCAGAATTAACCACCTCGCTGCAGGTGCACATTAAACTTTTAGACCATTAAAATTTTAGACCATTTTCAATAAATTTATTTATTTTATATTCCTTAAACTAATACATTTTCAGTGTTAATGTGCAAAATCACCTAACATCCTAATCTCCATCACAGAAATATAACCTAACAATATGTCCAACGACATGCGAAATTACTTCCATGTAATTATAAAGAACTAGTGGACCCGGCAATGCTTCGCTATTGCTTAATTGTCGAATACCTATAATATGTTTGGCATGCCTACTTAAAGGGCTGAGCTTAAGCGTCGTTCTTGTACGCTCTGTAAACTATTCGTTATCCCAAGTAACTCCTTAACCTGATCAAACTAACAACGTCCCCCTAACCGATATTAAAACATACGTCAGCAAATTCATATCTATAGCACCAATTACTATCTGTATACAAATATTACCTTATATAGCCCTAAAAACATGTATATATTCATTTCATTCATTTATAGTACTGACATCATTGTCAGTATTTCCCTTTAAATTTTTTCAACAAACTTTTTCTGACGACTTATTGCCAAAATTTTGGACAAAATAAATTGACGCAGTGTAAATAATCCATAAAATTGACTGACACAATTCTTCAATTCTTGCTCTTTGCTTCAATAAAAGTACTTTTTGATACAGTAAACATCATTTTTGACACAATTAAAAAATTTTTTGGTGCAGTAATAGTAATTATTAGTAAATTTAAAGTATTTTTTGGTACAATTGAGGTACTCCGTGATACAATTAATTGTTGTTTTTGTGCACAATATAAGTATCTTTCAATACAATAAAATCTACTTACTCTTTGATACCTTAAATGTTTATTTAACAATAATTGTACTTTTTTGTACAATAAAATCACTTTTTGGTACACTAAATTGTACTTTTTGGTACAATAAATGTACTTTTAGTACACTAAATAAATTTTTATTATCTGTATAGCAAATATTATCGCTCTAGCGCTAAAACAGTTTTGTCACTCTCCCTCCGCCCACTGGTCCAAAATATTAATTTCGTTTGTTTATTTATATGCGTGTAGTCGAATACTACCTGTATATTTCATTTTATGTCTCTAGGACTAAATAATGGAAAATTAAAATATCAACTACATATCGTGTTGTAGTGTACTATCTGGGTGCTAAATTTTATCTCTCTAGGGCTTAAATACAGTTTTGCCACGTCCACTCCTCCTACTGACCCAAAATTCAAAATTTGTTTGCATATTTATATTCGTGTTGTCGAATGCTATCTGTGTATTAAATTTTATCTCTCGAGGTCTAAAATACTGTTTTGCCACGCCCCCTTCGCCCACACGCTCACTGATCGAATATTTAAATTCCGTCTGTATATTCATATTCGTATTGTCGAATACTATTTGTATACCGAATTTTATTTCTGTGGGGCTAAAATACCGTTTGGTCACGCCCACTGATACAAATTTTCGTCATCATATTCATATTCGTGTAGCCGAGTACTATCTATGTACCAAATTTGATTTCTCTAGGGCTAAAATACAGTTTTTCCACACCCCCTCCGCCTATTGACCAAAAATTAAAATTCTGTCTGGATATTCATATTCATGTTGCCGAGCACTATCTGTGTATCAAATTTTATCTCTCTAGCTCTAAAAATATGTTTTTCCACGCCCATTATGCCCATCGGATCCAAAAATAAAATTTCGTCTGAATCTTCATATTCGCGTTGTTGAGTACTATCTGGGTATCAAATTTTATATATCTAGCTCTAAAAAAAAATTTGCCACGCCCACTCCGCCCATTTGCCCAAAATTAAAATTTCGTCCGCATATTCATATTCGTATTGCCGAGTATTATGTGTGTATCAAATTTAACTCCCTAGCTCTAAAAACATGTTTTGCCACGCCCACTCCGCTCACAGGTTAAAAATTAAATTTTCGTCTGCATATTCATATTCGTGTTGCCGAGTACTATCTGTGTATCAAATTTTATCTCCCTAGCTCTAAAAATATGTTTTGCCATGCCCATTCCGCCCACTGGTTCAAAATTAAAATTTCGTCCTCATATTCATATTCGTGTTGCCGAGTACTATCTGCGTATCAAATTTCATCACCCTAGCTCAAAAAATTTGTTTTGCCACGCCCACTCCGCTCATAGGTTAAAAAATTACTAAATATATAGCCTATACTAATTTCCATATAGTACACTAACTGTCTTCCAAATTTCATTGAAATCGGTTCAGCCGTTTAGGCGTGATTGAGCAACAAACAAACAAACAAACAAACAAACAGACAGACATTCACATTTATAATATTAATAGGATAGGATAGGATGACTTTCACAATCACACAAACTTAATAATGGTAATTTTTATAAATTCCCTGAATTTCCGTTCACCTGATGTTACGTTTTAAAATAATTGCACACTGCAAATTGATTTTGCTTATGTTTATCCCATGGAATGAAAACCATTTGTCTCTAGGGGACTACTGATATTCACCATGGGTGAAAATTAATGTATGATGCCATTCTAAGGTAATGTTAAAAATCTATTTAATTACAGCGGTAATTAGTCTTTATTTGAAAAAAAAACCAGTAGTCGCCTTAAAATGCAAAACGAGAAGCAAAACCCAAGATAAAATCACTTAAATCCTAAAAAAAATAACTTAGCTGAGGATAACAGCGGTCATTTGCTGTTAATTTCTTTGAAAAAAATAGCTAAATGACGAAATAAATTGAAGCTTTAACAATGACAGTCAGGTAAACAATATAATTTAATGCAGATTAAGTACGGACAGCTAATTGAAAACTTGATTTTGAATATAAGGGAAGATTAAATATTTATCGTAAAAATTTACCAGTTTCACTCATCGATGACAGTTTTTTATTTCTCCCCGATGATTCATTTGCCCTCCTCCTAAACGTAATCTCTCAACCAACAAACGCTAAATAATTTATCAATTTCCATAAGTGGTAAAAGAGGAAAGAAAAAATCCAAGAAAAAAACTGTAAAATCATTAGAACCCCCTAAGTAAATAATACAACCTCTGTGTCCATTACTGTAACCATAGGAAATGTTTAGAAATTAATCACTTACATGGAAATGTATTAAGTGCATTATAAACGTATTAACCATATCAATCAATGTGTCAACCAGTAAATGCTGCATGCAGCAACGATCTAGAAGAAATACAAATGCCACACTAACAAGAGAAATGAGCGTAAGGTCCTTATACGTTTACCAGTAGCTGTTATTGGTTAGTGGTTGAATGCCATTTTTAACTGATTGAGTACCTCCTCACAACGGCGCTACACAATCCGGGTGTAGTGTCATGGCTGTGGTATGTTAAAAATTACTGATATCTGGTGACCATGATATGCGTTTATGCGTTCTTGAGCTCAGTGCATTCTAGAGATTATAATGAAGAATTGAAATGTATTTGAATTTGAAATGCATTGGAAATTATAAAAAAATGGTGGTAAACTGAACACCTTTGTTAATTTAATTTTACCATGGTGGACTCGCTTAATCATAATCGATCATTGGAAGCAATGGACAAAAATGGGAATTCTTAGAGGAAACATGTGTGAAAATCTACAATGCCATTGAGTTTTGATATTATCTGAGAGTTGATTAGTTCAGCGCGTAACTATGAGAGATTGTAGTTTAGTACATCAGTGGAAGCAACAAACAATAAGATGAAATGATATTTTGTTTTTACATTCGCCATATTAAAGTTTTACTCATAAACCTAACACTCTTAGCGCAATTTTAGTTAACCTTCTGTGGACTGGTGATCCTTTGCGTTTGTAAATTATGGAAGAAATATTAATTTTCGAAAAAAGGTTTACTTGCTTGGGAGGTATCTGAAGGGAGAGGTTGGTCGATATTGATTGTTACCAATCCCTAGTTGTGATTTGCAAAAATAATGTACTGAGAAAGGTTTATAGATAAAAATTTTATGCAGCGTTATAGTATCTATCAACAGACGAACATGGCTGAATCCATTCAAAATATCATGAACACATTTAAACATTTGTGATACTAAGTATCATTGGATGAAATGTAAATTGTTGCCGTACCATGTGCAATATACCTTCATACCAAACGAGTCTCTATAATTCAAATGTCTTGAATGATCAAATATCGATAATGTTGATATATATCAAAAGATTTTTCTGAAACGCCTCATTTTACTATGTTAGGAGTGGCCAATCTAAATATTTAGATATGTTAATATTTAATATCAGATGTCGCATATTATTTGCTGTATATCTCCGATCTGAAACAGATTCGGAATTTATCCTATAAATGAAGTGAACTGTCCTAATATGGTTATAGCGCAAAGCAAAGGACATTTGATGGGGTTAGAAGCAAAGAAATGCAAGTGACAAAAAGTTGATTCCAAAATATTCGCATTCAAAGTTGAAAATTCTAGTGCAAATTCAGGTATTGCTTGAACTGTTTTTCGGCTAGATATCACAACTGGTAACCAATATTGATCTCATCTCATGCTAGTAGATAGAAATAGTGCCACGGAACACAACTGCATACTTATCTCAATTTTTGTCAGTTTGTCACTTGATTCTAAAACCCTAATATATTTGTCTCCGTCCGAAGCGGGAAATCTAGACACTCGGACATGATAACACTCAATCTATATATATAAAAGATTTGGGTGGCTGACTGACCCCAGGCCAAACGGCTAAAGCTAGAACCTATATTTTTGGAATGTACGTTCCTTTTATAACGTAGGCGCGCACTAAGAAGGGATTTTTGGAAATCCGGTCCGCAAGGTAGTCAAATGGGCGTGGAGCCGCCCCATACAGCTCGAATATTGAAATTGCTGTACATTTTTTTTCATTACCCCTCTTGGGAGCATATGGCTTCCAACATAGCATCTCCATCTTACTCGATTTGCTGCAGTTATGTTAGCGTCTTCCCATGTAAGATTATATTGTCCCAACTTTTGGAGTATCGTTCGTATCCAGGTGTTCTTGGGTCGACCACGGCTTCTTGAGCCTTGAGGATCCTTGTGGTATATTCCGGCTTTTTCCTGATGGTATGGCCGATCCACCTCCATTGTTTACGTTTAAATTGCTTCAGGATGGGTTCCTCGTTGCTTAAGTTCGAAAGATCTATGTTGCTGATAGTGTAGGGCCAGAATATTCTGCATATGACTCTGAAGCACTTGTTGACGAATACCTGTAGCTTTTGTTCAAAACTAGCCAGGTTTTACTTCCATACAGCAGACTAGACTTTACGCATGCACGGAATATTCTGAGCTTGGTCCATTTGGATATTTGTAAGCTTCTCCCTACTGTTTGCAATTGTCCGAATAACGCTCGCGCTTTGTTGAGCCGCCATTTGTTGCACCTATACTGCCCAGATATCAGAAGCTATCTACGTACTCGACTGCTTGGTGTTGTAGCATGATGTTTTCCGTGCTAACATTATTGATTCTCATGGCTTTGGTATTGTTGATATTTATTTCAAGTCCAACATTACGCGCTAATCTTTCTACATCTTCCAGTTTCGTTTGCATGTTGCAGATTTTGTGCGAGAGTAGACAGATATCATCCGATCATCCGCATAATCTAAATCCTCGAGTTGGCGTGAAGGGCTCCATGTAATTCCTCTTCTCTCTAGATAGACTTCGATAATGATCTCATCCAGCAAGATGGTAAACAGTTGAGGTTATAGAGGGCATCCTTGTTTTACTCCAGCGTTACTATGAAATGTTTGGCTGATGCTCCCGTTGTGAAGAACAGAGAGTTCTGCATACTCGTACATAACTCTGATGAATCAAATTATTATCTGCGGTACTCCTTCCTTACTCAATGCTTTTCATATGGTGTTGAAGTCTTTCTTTATATCTATCTATCTTTATAATTTAACGGTAAATACAGGAGAGTACGCCATTCTATAGATTACTCTATTATAATGCGTAGTGTATTGGCCTGATTTAAGCAGCTTCGTACAAGAAAAATACTTTGTGAAAAGCAAAGTATGAGCCAAATAAATGGACCGATTGCAATAAAATTTTCTTTGTGTGATACTGTCCATAGGGCCTCTATCAATGGGTCGCAGCACAGCCCACACAAACCAAAATTTCAATCGGTCATATCTCATGAGCCATTAAATGTATGAAGGTGAAATTTGCTACATTTGTAAATGGTACAAGGGGCGCTATGAAATTAGGCCCCAAGAAATTTGGCCCCAAAGTGAGAAATGAAGAATGGCCCCAAAAAAATAGAAAAACAAATTGGGGCATATTTTCATTTTTTGGGGCATTTCTTCATTCTAAAAGTGAATGAAGGCCCCAAAATGTGAATGAAAAATTAGCCCAAGAATTTGGGGTCAAATTTCATTTTGTATGTGGGTTTAAGCTGCATTATGGAATTTAGCCCCAATTTTATAAAATGTAAAATAGCCCTAATATGTGTGATATAGATATAGCACTGATGAAGGGTGATATGACACAACCCAAATTTTGTTAAAAACTTTTTCGTGTAATTAAGTCTATGTCGCATTTTTAAACTATCCGTTTCATGGCGCATTTTTTTTAATATTCAAATTGTTTTTCATACAACCTGTTTCGAAATATGTTATCAAACAATAATACCACATCACGCATTTTTTTGGAAAAGTTTTATATTTTTGTTTAATTAAAGAACGATGATATTTTTTAAATCGAGTTATGAAAACATATTTCAAAAAAACAGCGAGATTTTTTTTTTTTTTTTTAATTGCATAGCTTTTTATTTAACTACAAAGATTTGAAAAATATATTATATCAAAACTATACTTATTTGTATTTATATAAAATGAATAAATTACCATATGTAATATAACAAGATCTGAAATGTATTATCGTCAGAAAGCGCGCAGGTAAATTTTTTTTAAAAGAAATAGAAATAAATCAATACTTTGAAAATTAATACGTAATATAACGAATGTTGAGACGTTTTATTGACCGAAAGCGCCGCAGGCGAAAATTTTTTCCAAAAAAATCGCGCGATTTTTTTTGAAAATATTTTCATAATTTTTAATTATCTGCATAGAATTGAAAAATATATCAATACTGTAAAAATTAATATGTGATATAACGAGTGTTGAGACGTATTATCAAATAAAAGCGCCGCAGGTGCAAATGTTTTCCAAAAAAATCGCGCGATTTTTTTTTTAAAAATTTTCTATTCCATTATTTATTTATATTTCATATATATAATATTTCACATCAAATCAAATTTATCAAATCGCGCGATTTTTTTTGAAAATATTTTCATAATTTTTTATTATCTGCATAGAATTGAAAAATATATCAATACTGTAAAAATTAATATGTGATATAACGAGTGTTGAGACGTATTATCAACTTAAAGCGCCGCAGGTGAAAATTTTTTCCAAAAAAATCGCGCGATTTTTTTTGAAAATATTTTCATAATTTTTAATTATCTGCATAGAATTGAAAAATATATCAATACTGTAAAAATTAATATGTGATATAACGAGTGTTGAGACGTATTATCAAATAAAAGCGCCGCAGGTGCAAATGTTTTCCAAAAAAATCGCGCGATTTTTTTTTAAAAAATTTTCATATTCCATTATTTATTTATATTTCATATATATAATATTTCACATCAAATCAAATTTATCAAATCGCGCGATTTTTTTTGAAAATATTTTCATAATTTTTTATTATCTGCATAGAATTGAAAAATATATCAATACTGTAAAAATTAATATGTGATATAACGAGTGTTGAGACGTATTATCAACTTAAAGCGCCGCAGGTGAAAATTTTTTCCAAAAAAATCGCGCGATTTTTTTTTAAAAAATTTTCATATTCCATTATTTATTTATATTTCATATATATAATATTTCATATCAAATCAAATATATTTTAAATTTGTTTAAATAAATAATGGAATATGAAATTTTGAAAAGAACATTTTTATGTGCGATTTCATTCAAATGTTTTGATTTTTGTGCGCGATCTTTTCTAAAATATTCTATTTGCTTTTCGCATTTTAAACTCAAATAATAATCTTAACAAGTTTTTTTTAATGATCTATCTAGTTGCAGATGCACAGGTAAATGAAATAAAGTATTAGTGTCCTTATTAAAGATCGCAGTTTTGTTGACGTTATTTAAAGTTTTTACTTAATAAATAATGCTATTAATAAACAATGGTTTTCGTTTGTTCGAAAATTGCGGCAATTTTTCATTTCTTCAAATTGGGGTTATTTTTCATAATGCATAAAAGCCTCAAAGTAATATATTATTATATGAAAATATGCCCCAAAATATTTTTGGGGCATATATTCATTCGTATGGGGCAATTTTTCATTATTTTTTTGTGGTTATTTTTCATTATGAAATTTTGTCCTAAAAATGGGGCATAATTGCATTTTAAAATTGGGGTCATTTTTCTTTGGGGCCATTTTGCGCACCGCCGATACAAGGAGGATAACGTCTCGGTGGGAAATTTTGAAAAAAAAAATTGTTATGTCGGTCATATTAATAGAACGACTGTAATTCAATTTTCGTAATTTATATAACTGAAATTGGTTGACTAACTAAATAGGTAAGACGGCTGTAGATAGGACGATGAAGTTTAGGGTGGTTGTTCCCCCTTTTAGAGTGAAAGTCAGCTAAGAATAAATTTTTTAAATTCGTACATTTAGGGCTAATTAGGCCGAAATAGGCCGGGTACAACTGGTACAATCACCCAGACCAAACGGATAAGCCTGGACTCGTATATGAACATTAGGCATATAACTAATTTTTACGAAAAATTTGGCATACCACTACGTGGTGGCAAATATTGTACAAGTAATGAATATCACCTTTTTATGTGATTTAGGTTCAAAAATGTTCCGCACCAAACGCGATTTCTAAAAAAAAGTCAGATTTTTGTTTTTAATATTTTTATTTTAAAAAATAAATGTTTTCAATTGTTATATAAAAAAAATTTTAAGTTTAAAGTATGTGATAATTTACAAAATTGCAAAATGTCTAGCATAATTTTTTTTGCACGCTCTGCGCAGATGTTTCTCCGCTGAACTTCCTGAATAGCTGATGGTTTTTGACCCAATGTCTGGGAATGCATTCATTTGCTTTTGTAAAGCCGGACAATGACATTTGTAGTGTGGCGAAATTATTTTTGATAAAATATGATCAGAAAACCAGCATCACATATAAATTTCAGATAGGCTACCTTATATATGCCTACAATTAGTTAATATAGTTAAGATTTCAAGTGAAAAAATTTATTTATTGCTGCGAGTTGGCAACCCTGTAATTAAAATCACTTTGACAGATTTGTGAAGAAATCAAACAACAAAGCAAAACGCCAAAAACAGCTGATGGGATGACGTAATCTTTGTAGGAAAGCCTTGAATGGCTATATGATCTAAAAAAAAGTAATTGCATTTGGTGGGGAAACTTTTTTGCAATTTCGAAAAATAAAAATAATGATAGTTCATACTTTTTTATGCTCTTTTCGACTATGCTATGCCATTTTTCCTATTTGCAAAAATTGTAAAAAGTTACATGCCTAATGAACATGCTCCCTATAGAATTAGAGGGGGCACCAGGCCATCTTAGTTGTGCGATACGAATGGATTTTTTGATAAAGGAAACAAAGAGACAAAAGTGGTAGAATCACCAGGCCAATGGGCTACAGGTACAATCACATAAATTGGGATGTTCGTTCGTCTTATGAAGCGTTTGCAATTTACCTGTATTGTTTAAATACTTAAGTAGATTAATTGAAAATACGCGTGGAACAACGCGATCCGGGCAAGCTAGTATCATATATACTGTATATTCTGTGAGGTAAGTCCCCGATATTAAACCGAATTGGGATATATCCTGCATAAGGTAGAGATCTGCTCTTATAGTGCTGAGGCGTGATGCAGACATTCATTCACTTTTGCCTGCAACAGGATATCTACATACACTATGTAATATTTGCCCGATTTGAAACAGAATTGGGATTTTTCTATATATGGGATTAACTTCTCTGAGGCTATGGCGTGATGCTTAAGACATTCATTCACCTTCGTCCTAAGTGGTCAATCTAAGCACTCGAATATGCTTATACTCAATATGATAAATACGCTTAAAAAAACTTAACTTCCCTTTACACCTCATGAATAAAGTATCGGATAGCTTCTCGCGTTTTTGTGAATTAACACTCTTTCTTTTTTTATTAGATTTACAACTAACGGCACCTACTTGTTTATCGGCGAATGCGAACAATAGTGTTTAAGAAGCTTTTACTAGACATGTCGATTGACTCGACACTATACAAAGTTGCTATGTTGTCGACAATAAAAGAAAAATGCATATGTCTGGAGCCAATGGAGCTATGGCATGACTCCAGTAACATTAATTTACCTTCGTCCGGAGTGGCCAATTTAGGTACTTACATATGCTAATACTCAATATAATGTTTACCGCATATACTTTGTGATATATTCCCGATCTGTAACAGAATTAGGGGAGTGATCTGAACTAATGGGGCTATGGCGTGATACAACGGACATTTACTCGCCCGTAGTGACCATTATTGTCGATTGTTGAACCTAGCTAGGGAAATGTAAATGCTTATACAGGACAGGCAGCATGCTTACTGCAAGCGTAAGTCCGATGAGACAGTCCTGCATGACTTGGTCGGATACTTTAAAGGTTCACTCGTCTTGAAAGAGTATACTCGATATAGATGGTGCGTTGAATAACTTAACTCCCGAAACGATAGCCCATAACGTTTTAGGTTTACGTTTAATGACGACAAAAACGGCGAATTAGGTTGCACTCCTTAACAGCCCCGCAATAAGAATCTTTGATTATTAAAACCAGTACAGAAATTTCAGTCAGTTAAACTGACTGATAAATACCATCACCCAATATAATATATTGTTTAAGTCTTGAGTTATTGAAAATAATCGATTTGTAATTAAAACCAGTTAGAAAGTTTCAGTCGGGCAACCCGACTTACATTTACCCTTACCCTCAGTAAAACAAATAATTTTCTATTTTATTGATATTATTACTCGATTTCGAAATTGGGCGGAGTGGTACATTTATATGGGAGGTACGTGAAGGGGTGTGTTTAGGCTCCAGATTTATTCTCCATAACTTTATCCTGTTATAGCTTTACTAAATACAGAATTTGCGCACGATTGCGTTGGGTGTACTGATATTATTACTACATCCCAAAAGTGGGCGGAAAGGTACATTTGTATGGGAGGTACCATAAGGGGCGTGTCTAGACTTCCAATTTTTTCTCCAAAACTTTGTCCTGTTATAATATAACAAAATACAGAATTTGGGCACGATCGTGTCGAGTGTATTGATATTATTACTCTATTTCTAAAGTGGGCGGAGTGGCACATTTGTATGGGAGGTACCAGAAGAGGCGTGTCTAGACTTCCAGATTTTTTCTCCAAATCTTTATCCTGCTTAAACTTTACCAAATACAGAATTTGGGCACGATCGCGTTAGGTCTTTTAATAATATTAATCGATTTCTAAAGTGGGCGGTACCAGATGTGTATGGGAGGTACCAGATGGGGCGTGAATAGACTTCCAATTTTTTTCTCTAAAACTTTATCTTGTTATAGCTTTACTTAAAATAGAATTTGGGTACGATCACGTTTAATTTATTGATATTATTTCTCCATCTCTATAGTGGGCGGAAAGGTAGATTTGTATGGGAGGTACCAGAAGGGGCGTGGCTAGGCTTTCAAAATTTTTTCCAAAACTTTATCCTGTTATAGCTTTACTAAATACAGAATTTGGGGACGATCCCGTAGGGTGTATTGATATTATTACTCGATTTCTAAAGTGGGCGGAATGATGTATTTGTATGGGAGGTACCAGAAGGGGCGGGGCCATGTAGCCCATTTGCAATACCGTAAGTAGTTTTGAGAAAATAATAACTCGTGCAAAATTTCGAAACATTTGGTTGCGTCTTTCGAAAGTTATCGTGCGAACCAGCCGGACAGCCACCCGACAGACATACAGACAGACGGACATGGCTCAAACGACTTAAAAAGTCATGAATCGAATTTGGTTCAAAGAAACCTAGGGTCTAAAGTGACTCCTTCTATGTGTTACACTTTTGGGTCGTATCAAATGATATATACCTTCATCCCTACGGGTGATGGTATAAATATAGTCAGTATTTTTGTTGACGTTATGTCCAAAAAAGCATACATTAAACCATACTCTGGACAGGCCTGGTAATTAGCACAGTGACTGTGGAAGGCTCTATTGTATTGCATTGGAATAAATATTCAAGCGGATTTCGTGATCTACTCCAAAAACATAAGGCTTAATATAGCAAGAAGCTCAAATTTTGGCTAGTGGCAGAATAGCTGAGATATAACGTTCTCATCACAGTGGGGATCACCACATTCTTCCTAAACTTAGTATCAGCCCTGGATTGCTGCATTCATTTTATCAGCCAACTTATTTTGGTGCAGGCCACAGTAACATATCGGAGAACAGCAAGCAGTCGAGCTGGCAAGACTCGGGACTACCTTACAGAATCCAGCTGAACTGGAATCCGTTGGCATGCCTTTAGGCGCTTGCAAGCTTCTCCTTCGATAGACCATATTTAGCAAAAGGTATTCACTCCAGACAGATGTAGCCTCGATTCAATGTGAGGCATTCTCACACAATGCTGTCTCTGTCAAGACCAAATGTTTAATTTCTTGTGTCCGTCATAAAGGAAAACTCACTGATTGAAAGGAACGCAAACAGACTGAAATTTACGAATAGTGAAGAATGAGATGAAGAATGAAGAGGGAAATGAGTTAATAGAAAACCTTCTCTGCACTTGCCCTACCCTGGCGAACAGGCAAGTTTTCATACTGGGCTCTTATTTCTTTAGGTACCTTGGTTATCTGGCCGATATTGGCCGTCTGTAGAACTTTTTTGGCTTTCAGGATGGGAAAACTAGGAATCTTCGCTAGTTTCCGTGGTATTTCAATAGGTTTTATAGTATAAGTGATCTGGATTTTCAGACTGTCACACTAATCTTACATAGCCTAACGTTTTGATTTCATATATGTAATTTGTGTTTTGGCTAAACATATAAAAAATACATTCACTTCCATCCCAAAAGAAAGAGAATAGACTAACCAAACCGCACTAAGCATTTACACATTTTTCCAAGACAACGGGTAACTTGAACGTAATTAATATGTAAATTTATGAATTCCCTTAGGCGACATCCCAATTCCGGCTTAAAAGCTTCTTGATATTGATATCCCTCTGTCAGACAACACGGGTGACTAACACACCTGTTCAACAAAGTGTTTACAGGCGTCTGTAACTGCTTTGAACGTTAATAAGAGTTTAAGTCGGCACAGATTTATCAATACTTTCTAAACCATAAAATTATATTTTGACAGTTATGTGAGATAATTGGTGAGCTGAAAAATATAAAATATCTTCACTTGAAGACGCAGTGGGTTACAGACTAATGACCCCAACAAATGTTATTAATTTTGTACATATATTAACTATAATAACATACAACTATGGATTATCAATGTTCTAGTGAACAGGTTGAACTCTAACGAACGCCATCGGTTAGTTTGCTTAACCACAAGACGATAAAATGGCTTAAACTTTATTTTTCCTTTTCTGTTATTGATTTTTAATAAATGTTACTAATTTATTAGATGAATGTCACACACACACCAATTCTTAGAGCATAAAGTGTATACGTATTAGGAAACTTAGTATATAGCGCCACTACCACCCATAATGATGGACCATTTGGGGCAAAGTAACACTTTGCTGTTAAAAGTTTTTCTTCTTCGTTTTAGTTAATGGCCACCCAATTAACATTTGTGGCAACACATGTTTCAACATAAATTATTTTTCACATAGAAGTCGCAGACAACCGTCGACCGTCAACTAGTCATACAATGTAGGCGCTAAGAGCGATATAGATGTTAAGCACTGGCATGGTAAAATAAAACTCGATCAAAATGATTGGAAATTAAATTTGATTGGAAGAGATTTATTCTTAACTTAAGTTTTCTCTGTTTGGCTGTTTATTGATTGGAAACATTTATAAGGGAGCACAACTAAAACTCATTTTCGCTATTCGTTTCAGTTGCGTCATTTGCTGTCATTAACAACATTGCTAGAAACTGTAGGTGGCCGCTTCATTACTGGCTATTGAAAATATATTTTCTTTATTAACGCCTCTTCTTTGTTTGCTGGAATGTTGCTAAGTGCGGCAAGTCGAAAAATACATAAAAATCTGCGAATTTGTGTATGTGTCATTTGTCAATTGGGGACGTATAACACATCATTTGAATTGGACTCATAAATCATGATAAATGTGGGACAACAGTTGATTGAATGTAGGAGTCTTTGCTATATACATATTATAAATTTTTGCTGCAAATAGGTGTGAGGAAAATGCAACATTTAATATTCATCTCAATCTGCCAAAAATGTTCCTCTATCCTACTGCGGGTTTTCCTTCAGAAATACACTTTACTTAGAGCATTTGGAAGACTTTCAAAGACACTGATGTAGCGCACAATATTTCTATTTTGCTTCGAACAAGACTACTTCCATTAGTTCTTAATAATTTTACAAATCGCAGCATTGTGGCACATTTTATCGGTCTTCACTAAAGCTCTCCTAAAAAGATACTCCAAACAAATGTTTTCTTTCAAAAGTAGTCATCCAAAAAAACAAAGGCCAAAATGCATGTGGGAGGCGACATCGGTATTTCCCTTGCACACATCAAAGCCATCCACATTGTAGCAAATAGTCATAAAATGATTTTATGGACCATTTGTAATGATCGTGTGATGTTGCATAAAAATATATAATTCCCCATTTTATGACACCATTGTAACACGAAACAAACAAATAGACTGCCAACTAGAATAAACTTAACACTTTTACAAAAAAACAAGAAATTTCACTAATGTCCATCTTTTTTTACGTGTCTTTACAGGTTCACAAAGAGGCACAGGAGAATACAACAGGTATGTACAAATGATCACATTTTTATTGAACATGTCGATCTTTCAAATTGACATAGAAATGCGGACCTGTTGCTTGCTGTTGTTATGCGCCCATGTGATAAAGGCGATCTGCATTTGAGTCATCACTCATATGATCAGCATCTTTGTGTACTTCATGTGAGCATTTGTTACTTTTACATTGAAGTAATGTTGCTGGTGTCTCTTTGAATGGTATGGTGCACAGTGGTCAATCGAATAGTATGTCTAGAATGAAATGTTATTAATAAATTGATTTGAGTATCCGAAGATATTCATTCACCACTGATGATATCTGGATATCAACTGCATGTTGGCTGGTTGAAAGTCTTCTGATGAAACTAGACTGGAAGTCTTCAAGGCTATTCTTCAAGAATCTCACAAATAAAAAAAAACTTAATTTCCCTTTGTACCAATGAATGAGGTATGGGATAGCTTTTCGCGTTGTTGTGAATTAACACGCTTTATATTTTTAGATTCACAACTAACGGCACCTACTTGCTTATCGACGAATGCGAACGTCACTGTTTGAGAAGCTCTTACTAGACACGCCGATTTACTCGACACTTATACTGCGAAGTTGCTGTCAACAACATTCGAGGGGAGCCGTCAATGAAAGAACAATTTTTTTTTAAGATGACTGCAGACAGATTTGAACCTGCGATCTCCCGCATGGTAGTCGCGTGTCACTATGCCACGGCCGATCCCAATCTCACAAATAGTTTACCGAAATTGGATAATACAGCTATTGGTAGTTGCTCATCCGCGAGGTTTAAAAGGCCTCCTGGTTTCAATACCGATATTGTCGTCGATTTGTTTTTATTTTTATTCCCTTCACCACACGCATGAACAGAGTGAAGGGTATATTAATTTTGTTCTTCCATTTGTAACGTCCATAAGGAGGAGTGGTAGGTATGACAATATGACAAACTACAGCCGAAGTTTAAGAGATATCGAGCTGACATTTGGAATGCAAGCTTCTATCCTCAAAGCGGAAGTTAAGTTCTAAGATGAGCCCGATCGGTTAAAAACTACTCCCACCTCCCATACAAAATCCCTTGTTTTGAGGGTTTCCGTATATCAGTCCCCGCGATTACAGCACTAATTTAAGACAATCAAGCTGAAATATTGTATGCAAACCTTGCTGCTCTAAATGGAGGTTGAGTTCTAAGATGAGCCCAATTGGTCAAAAACTACTCCCATCTATCATTCAAACTACCTTTTTTGGGGTGTCCGCCTAACTGCCACCGCGATTACAGCCGTAGGTTAGGAAATACCGAGCTGTAATTTGATATGCAATCTTTAATCCTATAATAGGAGCTTACGTTGTAAGATGATTGTAAGAAGATATCGGACGAATACTTCTCCCACCTTCCATACAAACTCACTCTTTTTGGGGGTGTCTGCCTGTATGTCCCTGTAGTTTATGAGCTTTCGGAATGAAATTTGGTATGCAAGCTTCTGTCCAGAAGCAGAGGTTAAGTTCTAAGATAAGCAAGATCGGATTTAAACTACTCCCACATCCCACACAAATTCCTATTTTTGGGAAGTTACAAAATTCATAAAAATATGCTCCAACTCACCAACTCATAAACTTATCGGTGAATCGACTAAATCGATAAAAATTATTGACAAAAAATGGATGTGTGAGCTAAAAGTAACGTCCACTTCTCACCAACTCCCCTGTTTTGTGGTACAAAGTTTAATAAAATATAGTTGTAGTGCACATAACCAGTTTTACCACCATTTTTACAAATGGTGAAGGGTATCTGAGCTTTGGATTAGCCGAAGATAACCTCCTTACTAGTTTATTACGAAGTTTGGAATTGTCAATTCTCTGGGTACAGGATTTAATATATTTAATTATGAACCATGAGCGAGAGAAAACAAAGTTTTTAAAAATGTTTTGCGGATGTCCAATTTACAATTTACTGACTTTCTCTGTTTCCTTGTACCACTATTTATCCTAGTTCTCCCGTTCCCCTGGTTACAATTCAGAGAAATCGCACTATGCTGCAACTGTGTATCGGGAACGTCAGAAGTAGAGGCGTTGAGTCGTAATAGTTGCGAGAACTGGTTGGAGTAGCCAATGGCTATATCTAGGGTTTGCAGCATTGGGATGTCCAGATTTCTTTGTGATTGGTTAGGTGATTTTTTCACGCTATTCAGTCTTGTGCACCTTAGTAGTAACCAGGTAATGATCCGAGCCAATGTTATAACCTATAACGTCCATGGAACAAGATGCCAACGATTACCACATGATCAATTTGATTGTTTTTATTATTTAATACGACCCAAAGTGTAACACATAGAAGGAGTCCCTTTATACTTTAGGTTTCTTTGAACCAATTTCGATTCATAACTTTTTTAGTTGTTTGAGCCATGTCTGTATGTCTGGTTAGTTTTGCAAATGGCCTTGCCCCTTCTGGTACCTCCCACACCAATATATCATTCCGCCCACTTTAGAGTTCGGGTGATAATATCAATACATCCACCGTTATCGTGACCAAATTGTGTATTAGGATCAAGATTTGTACCTTTTTCTTGTACCTGCTATACAAATGTACCACTCCTCCTACTTAAGAAATCGATTAATATTATTAATACACCCAACACGATCGCGCCTAAATTCTGCATTTAGTAAAGCTAATGTAGGATAAAATTTTGAGAAAAAAACTAAAAGTCTAGCCACGCCCAATCTGATACCTTCCGTACCCATCTGGTACCTCGAATTATATTATTAATACTCTCACTCTGTATTTAGTAAAACTAGAGCAGGATAAATTTGGAGAAAAGTCCCCTTCTGGCACCTTCCATACAAATGTACCATTCGCCCAACTTTAAAAAGCGCGTAGTAATATCAATACAGTCGACACGATCGTGCCCAAATTCTGTATTTTGTTAAGCCATAACAGAATAAATGTACCATTCCAACCACTTTGTATCAATAATATCAATACACCCAACGCGATCATGACCAAATGCTGTATACCAAAAATCAGGTGGCTTCTGGTACCTCCCATACAAATCGCCCACTTTTTAAATCGAGTAATGATATCAATTTGCTAGAAAATTTTATGTTTTACTGAGGGTGAGGGAATATGTAAATTATATATCAAGCAATCTTACTGGTTTTGATTGGGTATAGCCAAGTTGCCTTCTGGATATCATTTATGTTGAAATCTGTCTCCAATCTCTACCAAGTTTCTTGCAACTGCAAACCTAACCACCCTTAACCCGTTGTTGGACTTTTGGCTACATTTACCGATCGATGGACCAAAAACGTCATCATGGCATTAAAATCTCCAAGGACACTGTTAAGGTCGTGGCCAGGGCAGCAGTCGTATGTTTCCTCTAGGCACTCTTAGAAGGTTTCTTTAATCTCATCGTACATATCTTCCATCGGGCCATATGCACTAATCACTGTGATGTAGAAATATTTCGTTTAAATTTTTCGATCACTAAGAGGAGTAAACCGCTGGACAACATGTCTAGCTCTTTGGCCAACTACAAATTCACATCTAATTCGTGATTTTCCGCATGTCAGCTGTAGTAAAGGGTGGTTAAATTGTAAGAGCCGATGTTTAATGTGAACCACACCTAAACGTCAAGTTTTTTCTGCATTTTGAGAAAGGTGGCAAGATATGGCAACAGTGGATGATAAATTTTCGAAGAAAATCATCTTCAGGGATGAGGCACATTTTCATCTCAGTGGATTCGTCAATAAGAAGAATTGCCGCATTTGGGCGAATGATAATCCAAGAGTGATTGTCGAAAAACTAATGCACCCACAAAAAATGACTGTTACTGTAAACGGTGTTCGCTATTGTGAGATGATAACGAACTTTTTATGGTCCGAATTGGAAGATATGGATGTGGACGATATGTGCAACATGTCACACAGCTAACGAAACAATGGCTCTTTTGCGCGACAAAATCAATGGCCATGTTATCTCACGTGGTGGCGATGTCAATTGGCCGCCAAGATCATGTGATTTGACACCGTTGAACTTCTTTCTTTGGGTGTTATTTGAAAGAAAAGGTGTACGTCGATAAGCCAGCAACAATTCAAGAGCTAAAAGATGAGATAATTCGGCACATTAACTGCATAGAACCTCAATTATGCCTTAGCGTCATCGAAAATTTGGACTATCGAATGGAGGTGTGCCACCGAGGTCGCGGCGGCCATTTGGCCGATATTTTATTCCATACATAATTGAACGATACCAATATTATCATAATAAAAATAAATAGTAATAATTTCCTGTTTTATTCAAAGTCAACAAAAGCCCTTAACATTTAACCACCCTTTATTTGTGGCAATTTTTAAGTCACGACCATCCCCGTCCATCTTATCTCCTGGATGGCGGTGATGCCAGCCTTGTATTTTTTGAGGACATCGTCTAGTAGGATTGTGACACATTCTCTTTAGAAAGTCCGGACGTTCCAGGTGTAAATTCTTGAATATTGGTCTTTAAAATGTTTCCATTGTCGTCAAAATTTCTTTTTCGTGCTTTTATAGGCTGTATAGATGCTGAAGGCCGATGGCTTACCCAACTATCATATAATTTATAAAAATATCACAGAACAGTGTTGCCTTGGTACCACCAAGTGGATGTTTGGAGTCGGATTGAGATGCATGTTTCACGTTGGGATCTCCAACAGCACCCGCCGTACAAGTATTATTAACCTCTCGGATATAACGACATTGTTATTGAAATGTGTCCTATATTCGAACGCGAAATATGTTAGATCACCGCGTGGGTAAGTCTACGTATCACTATCCCTCTGGACCATGAATAAAACCTTGAATTTCACAGTTTGTGAATAACGACTTTTTAAACAAGGGCACCTAAATCGTTTTGGTTTTTCAGTGGGTAAACATACTCCGCTCAAATTGGACAAAAAATGAAGACCTTCTATATTTATTTAATAGAAACAAGTTTAAGTTCCATCCAATCTCTTGGCATTAGCAGTCTTTTTTTAAAGGCTTCTCTAATTAAATATGGTACTTCAACACCACAGTGCCTTTAATTTCTACATTCCTAAGCCTTTCAGTCGCTCATAAAACCCGTTCATGTTTTCTGTTATTTGATTTATTGCCTATAAAAATCCAGAATATTCTTGGCGCCAATTATTTTCCACTTCGTATAGAGCTTAATTGGAAAATTGTGTTTACATGACTTTCCAAGCGGTCACTGGTGTTACACAGAATTTAAACGCATCATGTGATTAATTTGTCATCCTTTAGTTGACATTTTCTATAAATTCATTAGAAAAAAATGCCAAATTAATGGATTGGTGTAATCTTTTTACATGCGAAGATCAATCTGCTTGCCTTCTAATGAGTCGTTTATTGTCCTCACTGAGTCATTAATTTGTACTACTCGTATGTATTTAGTTGAATGCCAATTACCAGTTTATTACGGGAATTTTGAACTTGATTCGCAACAACAACATGAACGCTGGACGTTGCCATTTAGCACATCATAAAAACTGCAAGGCGGCACTGCGAGAGGCGGCGATCAACATCCTCCATATTGCTGACCAAAGAGACTGTGAACAGAATCGTGTTGAAATTATGATGATACCATTAAAACAATTTGTTTCACACATCTTAAGTAACAATATCACAACGTGTACTGTGGGATTTTCTTAATAGTCGGTGTGTCTTGTAATTGCTTTCTTATTGCCTGTGCTTCAGTTTTTTTTTGTTCGGTGTATGTGAAAAAGCACATGTGAGTAATAATTTGTAGCTCACGTTTTGCGCGATGTGCGAAGGAAATGTGGGTGATTACTAATTATTTTATGGGCTTTATAATATTCAACTACAATTGATGATGGGAACATAAAGCTGTCTTTTGTTACAAGGAAATTTCGAGGAGCTGTAACATAAAGCTGGACATAGTCTTATGTGTTTATATGTTACAAAATATGTAGCAAAGGAAAATTAAGCACTTGATTTGAAAAAATGTGTAATTGGTAGGGAAACTCGAATTATAGTTTAAATGTGAAATATGCAACCTTTGAATTAAAAGTTAAAGCGATAGCAAATCTTTTTCATTTACAAAAAATTTCATTTATCATTGCTGACACATGAATCAAACTAAACATTCTTGGAATCACTTCAGAAACCAATTTTGATTTGTTTATACACCAAAGAAAATGAAAACAAAAAAACGCATACAAATCATACGTGAACACACAAGTTGACTCACCACAGTGGTTTTAAGATAACCGCTACCTTCCCTGTCCACAAAGGTTCTTGTGAAAGCGGATATAAATGTATCCGTAAAGAGCGTGAAGGAATTTCAAAAATTATAAGCAACCAAATCTTTTGTTGTTACAACAGCAAAAATCCCTCATGTAAGACATCACAATATTGTCCTTTTAAATAAACAAAACAAAAAAAAACTGGAAACATCTCTCAAAGGAGCTGGTGGCAGCGACTGCATTCACATCTAAAATCTGGTTGAGCACAAGGGCAAAAAAGCTTTTCAAGTACACACTCGAACCCCAACAAGAAATTTTCATTATTTTGTTGTGGCAACAAAATCCCCAAGAAGCGATATTGTCTTGTCTGCCATTGATATTTTTGTCCACACACCAACACGTAAACTTTCCAAAGGCGACATAGACTGCAATTTGCTTGCATTGAGTTGTTTTCGAGACCACAAAGTTGATGCTGCAATTTAATGATGCACGTGTGGCATGTGCTGCACCATGATGCAAGTACCAAACGGCGCGGCAAATAAGCTGAAAGCATTACGTTGCACAAAAGGGTTTGGGGATTTTTGCTACTGTTTGTGAATCGTAAAAAAGTGACAAATGAGCTGACAATCGTTGGGATAATTTGTTAAATTTTAATTGCAAAGTTGATGGAAAAATTTACAAATACTGAGAGTCTAGGTTTCAAATCAATAACCATATTTGTGGCATCTCCCTGTAAGAAGGCAGGTAAGTTTAATAATATTAACATATCTGTGTGGAGATATAATCTTTTGATACACAATTATAAATGGGGCCATCCGGTAGCCTTCAGCTCAACTTCCACGAAACACCCATAAGATTCCGCGGCTCTGTTCTTCTTGTGGCTTTAACAAGTCCAAACACATCGACATCGGTTTTTTCACATACTAACTTTAGTTGAGATAATAAAATATCAATTCTGATATCCCAAATAAATATCCATGTACTCCTTCTTCTTCTTATATGGCAGCAACAACAAAATGTCATCCATCAGTAGCCGCACGTTAAAAAGAATTCCAAGAGCTTCGGTCTTTTGCGCTTTGTACATAGTTCGTCACTCCAAGTTTAGATAATAGCTCTTTCACCTGGTCTATCCAACAAAGTTTTAGTAGCCTCCTCCTGCGCTGCCCATCGAGTTTATTGCTGAAGACTTTTTGAGCTTGAGCATTTTCGTCCATTCGCACAACGTATCCAAGCCAGCGCATTCGGCCTATTTGAACGCGCTTGACTAAGTCGATGTCGTTTTACAGCTCATGGTTCATTCGACAACGATACTCGCCGTTAACGATGATGGGTCCAAATATTTTACGAAGTATTTTTCTCTCTAACAGAATAGATTCATCCGCTTGTGTCATTACCCAAGATTCTCCGCCTTTGTTCTTCGGGTTATTTATATAGTTATATTGGTAACTTGTCCTATCTGTTTGTTTTTTGCCTCGAAATTTCAAACTTTTGTAATTTTTTCACTATTTTTAAGTTTGATGAAGTTTGTAGCCCCTATTTAATAAGGACACCCTAATGTTTACTACTTTATTCAGAAAGTGCACGCTTTCACGAGTTAAACGCATATTTGTTTGTAAAAATCTGTTAACAAATAATTAAGTTATTCATGTTTTCCGAGGGACGCAACTTTCATATCCTATGCTAAACTGTGTTTTTCACTGTTGCTCTGTGTAATTTTTGCGAAAGCGAATATTCCAAAATTGTTTAGCGAATGTCAAAGAATGGTTTACGTAAACGAATAAATTAGTTTCGTTCCTACTGTTTTCCTTTTCAAAAAAAAATTTGTATTCCAGTTAAGTAATTAAACATAAAATATTTATTTCAAAGTAAAACAAAAATATTCCCAGAAATTCAGTTTCTAAGGTAATTAAACAATAATTTTATTTACTTTCGAAAACTTTGAGGTATTTAGTATTCTAACTTTAGAAGAGCCAAGTTTTATTTAACAAAAAGAAGCTTTGCTTCTTTTTCGCTATGCAATCTAGTTCTTAGTGGATCATAGATAAGTCCGGCTCCACTAAACAACTGTTCGCTGGGGACACTTCCCGGAGGCGTAGCTAAGAACTGGCGTGGCAAAGATACTAACTAACGCTGCTTTTTCGCTATGCAATCTAGTTTTTAGTGGATCATAGATTAGTCCGGCTCCACTAAACAACTGTTCGCTGTGGACACTTCCCTGAGGCGGAGCTAAGAACTGGCGTGCCAAAGATACTAACTTTTGGTATTTCGAGCTAAAATATTGAAATAAATATTTACGAATGCGAATAATTCCCTAATTGTTACATCTCTAATTTCCATTACGATGTTAAGGAAACCGCACGACAGACTATCTCCTTGTCTAAAGTCTCGCTTGGTAGAAAATGGCTCAGTCAGAGTCGTATCAAAGTCGTATCAGCTTTGAGGGTATACCAAACTCAGCCACGGCATCTATTAATTTTTGTCGTATCGGACTGTCGAATGCAGCTTTGTAATCGATAAACAGATGGTAGATATCGATCTGCATTTCTTGGGTCTTCTTCAGGATTTGTCGAAGTGTGAATATCTGGTCGGTCGTTTATTTAACAGGTCTAAAGCCAAAATGATAAGGTGCAATTAGGTCCGCTAGGATAGGCTTTAGTATCGTCTCGGTCACTGGCAAAGTTAAACTGTGAGATCAGATGCCGAAGATGTATTGCCGGACAATGAATCCACATCCAAATTCGTGTCATTCTGCATGGCATCTGTAAAAAATGTCACAGGTCTTTCATCGTATGCAACCCTGTCCCGTCCATCTTATTTCCTTTATGGTGGTAATGTCAGCCTTGTATTTGCTGAGAACATCTACCAGTTGGATAGAGGCACCATCTCTGTATAGAGTTCAGACATTCTAGATGCATATCCTTAAATCATGGTCAATACAATGTTTGCTGGGATCTACAAAATTTGGGGGGTTCTTGTTTTTTTTACCCTTACTCCACGGGTAAGGTTTAGACCCTAGGTTTCTTTTAACCAAATTCGGTTCATGACATTTCAAGTCGTTTGAGCCATGTCTGTCCGGCTGGTACGCACGATAACTTTCGAAAGACGCAACCAAATGTTTTGAAACTTTGCGTGGGTTAATATTTTCCCAAAACTACTTACGATATTGCGTATGATACTTCCCATACAAATGTACCCCTCCGCCCACTTTAGAAATCGAGTAATAATATCAATTCACCCAACGCTATCGTACCCAAATTCTGTATTTAGTAATGCTATAGCAGGATAAAGTTTTGGAGAAAACAATTGTAAGTCTAGCCACGCCCCATCTGGTACTTGCCATCCGCATTTGTTATTTTATGTTGTACTTAGGGTGAAGGAATATGTAAGCCGGGTTTCCCGACTGAAACTTTCTTACTGGTTGTTTTTTTCTATTTGCATAATAATTGATTTGTTTAGGGAGAGTAACTTGTTAGGCCACCGCGCCTATGTGCTAAGCTTCAGTAACTTCTGTTACCTATTTACTTCCAAAGATGCATCGGTGGTAGCATGTCATTAAGGTTACCCAACATTGCGCCTTCTCATATTTGCTACCACCATTTAAAATCTTTTGCGTACAATTCAATAACCCCTCAGTCCCATACTGTGCTCCACTCAGAACACTAAACGGCTGTTTTGTGAATATTTTAAAAGTTCATTTACCATAAAGGGTTTCCAATTTTTTTTATGGAGTTTCCCTCATCACAAAAGTAAGTAGGGTCGGACTAATTGGTATCTGGCACATCGAATCATTGTATGGAATGTATAGTCTATATGAAAGGGCTGTAAAAGACACTTGTGTGCCTTTAGTCGAGAAAATGAAAATTTATGATTAGTGGTCACTGCTGGTCCATTTGGAAAACAATTGCATTGTATTGATTTCAAAGGAAACTATAAAATGTGAAACTTTCGGCCGAGACAATAATCAATAAAAGAAAGTTCATTGTTTAGAAATAACATAAAACTATACGAAATTGGGAACATAAATGGGACTATTTCAAAATAGAGGAGACACAATAAATGAATCACATGTGTTCAATGGAAACAATTCGAAAGTGCAAGAAACCCTTTAAAATGTCGTAAAAAACTTAACGTTTACGTTTTATTTCTTCGCAGACCAAAGACCTTAAACATTCCAAAGGCCTTACATCAGCGGCTTTAAACTTCTAGTTGCTGCGTTATGTTATATTCTTTAAGTACTTAACTTATTTCCCTTCCAAGTGTGCATATCGCCATTGTTTTCAAGTACTTTCTTATGTTGTTCGGTGGATGGGGGTAACGTGTCATTTTATAAATTAACTGCAAACAAACATTAAAAACCCGGACGTCTGCCGGTCTTTCAGTCTGTCTGTGGCTTTTAATAAGTCATTTTCCTTGCCACAATGATGTGAAATATGGGAAGGAATTTTAATATATATTTCTCTTATTCTCTTTTTGTACCGTTTCCTTGTCATGAGCAGTAATTATGCATATAATAAAAAAATTACGCTTAAGGTGGAAAATGTGTATGAGAGGAAGGAAATAAAAATTTTTAATTACATTTTATTTTAAATCGAAAACTGAAAAGGTTTCTTTAAGCCTTTAAATTGAAAAGAATAACAAAAGGAATCACTGTTATTAAAAATTAAAATCAAACATTTTGATATACGAGTATGCATGTGAATGTGATTTTTTCGTATAGAAGAACAATAACTATGATAAAATGCAGATGGTTTATTATAAACTACAAAACTTTTTTCTACGTTGCACAATAGTCCTTGTCAGTATGACATAAACTAAGTCTTCGTGATAATTGCAATACAATATTATTTATTTCAAAACTTTTACTTTTCCTTAACTTTGTTTGTAATCCCTTTTATAACACTCATAAAGTAATTATAAATTTTTGCGCTCGCCCCCATGCAGCAAAGTCATATACAGCACCACCTTTAATAATCTTTTTAACACCATTTAAATCGGTACGAAAACACCACTTAACCATTGTTTTCTGTGCAGTACTCACTTCGTCGTTCGTGTGTCCCAAAATCCTTCCAAAGTCAAAGTCACCGAGGGGCATGCGAGGACGAAGGACAAAATGTAACAACTTGAATGGTGACTTTTCCTTCTATGCCAACATGTGTTCCATATACAAATTTTTGCCATTGGCTATTACGTAGATTAACCCACCAACTGTCACCATAACAACAATTGTGAAAGGCGCAGTACGAGTGTGAGTGTGTCATGTTCATAGTTTTAAAATTTTATAGAAATTACTATTATTAGCATATTTTTGAAAAAAAAAGCAAAGAAGTAAATGTTAGGAGTGGTGATTGACAAAAAAAAAATATTTAAAGTGGTGGTTTTCTTTTGTGCACAACATAATGATCACAAGCTCACCCACCCTTCCGCATTAGGGCAGGGGCAACTAAACGTGTGCGAGTTCATTGAAAGAATGAATAGAAATCGGATTACAATGAATGAAATGTCAAAGAAATGATGGTGGTTTTATTGCGATGTTAGAATAATCAATTAGGTAGGGGTTGTTAAAAGGAGTGATAGATTACGAGTTTATTACCCAGTCATAAAGGGCGATATTTGTAGCATACAAAAAAAAACAATACTTAGATCTTGGCCATTACCATGGTGCATCGAATTGCAAGAGTATTTTTCTACCGAATGATTTTTAATTCGCTAAACTTTGACGAAATTCAAATAGGCTAGAAATCGGAAAATGTAATAAAATCTTTATAAACTTCTTCTTAATTGGCAGCAGCAACAGAAATTCATCTTTTAGTAGCCGCACTTAAAAAGAATTCCAAGCGCTTCGGTCTTTTGCACTCCGTAGGTAGTGAGTCACACCAAGTGTAGATAACAGCTCTTTCACCTAGTCCATCCAACCAAGTTTTTGTCGTCCGCCCCTGCGTCGCCCATCGAGTTTATTGACGAAAACCTAACGGGCTGGAACATTTTCATCCATCCAACGTGTCCAAGCCATCGCATTCGGTCTATTTGAACGCGCTTGGCCACGTCGATGTCGTTGTACAGCTCATACAGCTCATGATTCATTCGACGACGGTACTCGCCGTTCACGATGATGGGTCCAAATATTTTGCGAAGTAATATACTCTCGAAGTTTCCGAGAATAGATTGATCCGCTTGTGTCTTTACCCAGGATTCTGCGCTGTAGAGCAAGACAGGAAAGATCAAAGTCTGGTGGAGTTGGATCGTTGTTCTTCGAGAGCTTGCTTAGCGCATAATAACAGCGGTTTGCAATCAATACCCGTCGTTTGAGGTCCAGGCTGACATTTTAATTTTGTTTATGGCGGAGCCAAGGTACACAGAATCATCTACCACTTCAAAGTTTTAGTTGTCAACGTTCACACAGCGTCCCAGACGAGTGCACTCTTTGTTCGTTTAAAGAAATAATTTGGTTTTGTCCTCATTTATCACCAGACCCACTTCCGCCGACTGCTTTTCAAAGCTCGAAAAAGCCGCAGTAATATCCCGCAATCCACGGCCAATGAAATCTAAATCATAGGCATACGCGAGCAGCATGTGACTTTTGTTAAAGATGGTACCATTCCTGTTTACTGCAGCCTTTCAAAAGATCATCTCCATTACAATGATAAAGAGATCGCAGAGATCGCAGAAGACAGACTATCGCCTTGTCTAAAGCCTCGCTTGGTAGAAAATGGCTCTGACAGATTTTTGCCAATTTACACTGAAGTCTTCGTGTCAGTCAGAGTCATACCGCAAAGTCGACTTAGCATCGCGGGGATACCAAACTCAGCAATAGCATCTAACAATTTCTATCGTATCGGACTGTCGAATGCAGCTTTGTAGTCGATGAATAGATAGTAGGTGTCGATCTGCATTTCTTGGATCCTCTCTCGGATTTGTCGTAGTGTAAAAATCTGGTCGGTCGTGGATTCACCAGGTCTGAAGCCACACTGATAAGGTCCAATTAGGTTCGCTTAAGTCTTTCACATAACACACTACACAGGACCTTGTATGCGATAGGTAAAAGGATGATCCCGCTATAATTGGTACACACACATGGATCGCCTTTCTTTAGTACAGGACATAGAACGCACAGATTTGAATCATCGGGCATGCACTCCACTAGCCAAATTTCGTTAACGTGCTGGTGCATACATTTTGCCAGCTCAGAGATGCCTGCCTTAAAAATCTCTGCTTATTGTTTGTAAGTCGTGCGATTGTCGTGTTTATCTTGTTTTGGATAGGTGGTAGGCAATGTACTCCGTCGTCTATGATTAGTGTGACTTCGTCACTTATTCTGCATTCGGAACCGAGTAGAGATCGAAACTGTTAAGTGTTCCCTCCATATTAGCAGCACACTTTGAGTGTCCATGACCAGATTTCTGCCTCTGTCCTTACAGGCGGAGATCCCTTATCCAAAACCTTTGCTTTTAACCTTTTGGTAGAACTTTCTGCAGTTTTGCCTTGTATGCAGCATCCATTACCTCAGACATTTCGTTACATTCATCATAGTACCAGGGCTTGTCTGAGCTTGGTTTTTCATAACCCAGTAAGGTCTTTGCGTCAGTGGTCATAGAATTCGCAATATGCTGCCACTGTGTGTCGGGAACATTCGAACTAGGGAGGTTTGTTTGGAGTAATTGAGAGAGTTGGCTGGAGTAGGCATTGGCTATCTCGGTATTATACAGCTTTGTGATGTCTAGCTTCCTTTGCGTTTTGTCACGAGTGTTTTTAGCACTACTTAATCGTGTGCATACCTTGGCTGCAACTAGCAATTACCACGTGATCAAACTTACTTCTTGTGTTTTGATCTGCAGATAACTAGGTTACTTTGTGGATATCTTTATGCGGGAATCTGTTTTCACTCACAACCATTTTTCTTGCCGACGCGAAAATAACCAGTCTGAATCCGTTATCAGAGGTGTTGTTGTGTAAACTGAATTTTCCGACTGCTGAACCAAGAGCATCTTCCCTTCCTATTTTAGCATTAAAATCTCCAACAATTTTAATGTCATGTGCAGGGCAGCGGTCATATATCTCCTCCAAGCGCTCATAGAATGCATCTTTAATGCCATCGTCTTTGTCTTCCGTCGGGGCGTGTACACAAATCAGCGTAATGTAAAAATATTTCGCCCGGTTGCGAATAGTGGCTATTCGGCCACTTACAGGGTTAAACCACGAGACCAGGTGTCGAATTCTCTTGCCTACTATGTAACCACATCCAAATTCGTGTCTTTCTGCATGTCAGCTGTAAAATATGTTACAGTTCTTTCGTCGTGTGCATCACTGTTCCGTCCATCTCATTACCTGTATGGCAGTGATGTCAGCCTTGTATATGTCGAGGACATCTGACAATTGGATAAAAGGCACCATCTCTGTATAGAGTTCGGACATTCCAGGTGCAAATCCTTAAATCATGGTGCTTATAACGTTTGCGGGGGTCGTCAACATTTGGGGGGGTTCTTGTTTTTTTCCTCGTGTTTAGCAATAATTTGTTTAAGGATAGTGACTTATTATGCCACCGCGCCCGATCCCAGTTTCTTAGGGCTGCCAGATCCACTAAGTGAGCATTTTGTTGATCTTCAGTAACTTCTGTTACCTATTTCCTAAGACGCATCGGTGGTAGCATGCAGTTTAGGTTACTTAACTGAATCCTAGATCAGTGATTCTAAATTTCGATCAATTTTTTTTAAAAAAGAATTTTTTTTATAAATTTTGCCAACTTTAGCAACGTTATACTTTCAGTTACTACTCATGATTATTGCTACCATCATACAATAGTAGCTACATCAATTCACTTGCTGTCATGCCACTGCATTAACACCCATTATCGCTTGATATATGACCCATTCAAGATGTAAAACATAACAAATTATTCTCCTGCGCAATGTTCTATATTATATTACAGTGATGACTGCTAATAGAACAAACAAAAGATTCTAGCGACAGTTGGTCTAATGACTTTATTTTGCGTAATAATTAGCAAACAATTTTTGCTGGGGCTGCTTCATAAATTCGTTAACCACAAACTATTACGAAAACTTTAAACAAAATCTATAAGCTGTCAGTTTTTAAAATGGAAACTTTTACAATACCTAACACAGAAACCATAACATGCAATTACAAAATAATTTTATAACATCTATAGTGAAAAACAAACAAAAAAAAACTAAAACGGTAGAAATGAATGAACCATTTTTTTTTTTTTTTTTTTTTTTGCGGGTATGGAAGGGAAATGCATTACGCATTCGTGACAGTAGTCACGTTATGTCGGACTCTCCAATATGGCATACCGACTAAAACCCCTCCCTGTCTCCTCTCCGGGAAGTAATCCACCTCGGAACCGCTTACGCATTACTTCAAGGTGGTTCCCATGTGGCCATGTACGCCAACCTTCTCGATTGACCTGCTTTCAGGCCCCCGCTTGGTCTCCGCTGCACCTCAGGAAACTGCGGCGTCCAGGTCTAATTTTTTGCTCCTAAGGATCTGCTCCGAGTATTTTGCTACCGCGATCCAATTTCCTCCACTGGTTGTCATAATATTAATAATATTATCATCTGTTATTGTTCCTACCTCTTCTGTCAGTTGTTGACGATGAGCCAGCCAACGTGTGCACACAAAAAAAGTGTGTTCTGCGTCATCCACAACCTCATCTGTTTCGTACAGACAGAACGGATTGTCACATTTTCCGATTTTATTTAGGTACTTCCTAAAATATCCGTGTCCGGATAACATCTGAGTTAGGTAGTAGTTTACCTCTCCACATTGTCGATTCAGCCAAATTTTGATGTTCGGTATAAGCTTTGCTGTCCACCTTCCGTGTTTTTCGTTATTCCACCTTTCTTGCCACGACGTTATAGTCTGGTCTCTTATTGACATCCCAGTGTTGCCGGATTCCTTCATTAGGTATAATGTGCGTCGTTCTCTTGCTAACAGGTCAATTGGAATCGTGCCTGCTATTACCAGTACAGCGGCCGCTGATACTGTGCGATACGCCGAACAGATTCGTAAAGCAGCTGTCCTCTGTACAGCTAAAATAGACTGTGCCCTCTTTTTTATTTTAACGCCTTCGGCCCATATTTCACATCCATAGAGCATGATGCTGTTTGCGGCCTCCATCAGTAATTTGCGCCTGTGCTGCAGCGGTCCTCCTATGTTTGCCATTAGGCGGCTTAGCTGCGCAGTTGTTCTTCCGGCTCTGTTAGCCGCATGCTGTATCTGGACTGCGTATGTGAGTTTAGGGTCCAGTCTTAATCCCAGATATTTCACCGACCTCTGGGTCGTGATTGTGACATCTCCAATATTCACATCCAACTCTACGGGGATGTGACGCCGCGTGAGTAGGAGTATTTCAGTTTTCTGCATTGCCAATTGTAAACCATGAGTATCAAGCCAAGATTTCGCTCTCATCATAACTTGTCTCAGCTTACGTTGTGCATCGTCCGTGTTTCGAGCCGTGATGACGGCTGCAATGTCGTCGGCATATCCTACTAAAAAAGTGCCCTCAGGCATTTCCATCTTCAGGATTCCGTCGTAGCTGGCGTTCCACAGGTCTGGTCCCAGTATTGATCCCTGAGCCGCTCCGGAAGTGACTTGTTTCCTTTTTGGTCCGCTGCTCGTGTTGTACAAAAGCTCCCTGTCTCTTAGGTAGCTTCCTATTATCCTCATAATGTACTGTGGCACAGAGAAGTTTTCTAAAGCGTCCAGTACGTCCTTCCATCTTAAGCTATTAAAAGCATTCTTCACATACAGCGTGGCGAGGAGTACAACAGGTCTACTGTAATGTAATCGTTGTACGGCATCTACTACCTCCGTCACTTCTCTTAGGGCTCCAATTGTTGATCTACCCGGTCTGAAGCCGTATTGTCTACTGGATAAGCCACCTCTAGCATCTATCGCGTTTGTAAGCCGTGGCTTTATCAACCTCTCAAACAGTTTCCCCGCAGTATCCAGCATACAAAGTGGCCTGTATGATGACGGGGCTTCTGGGTCTCCTTTTCCTTTGCTAATAAGCACTAGCTGTTGCCTTTTCCAAACTTCTGGGAATACACCTTCCTCCAGGCAGGCGTTATACATGTCCAGCAAAAGGTCAGGCTTTTTATTGGCAATCTCCTTGATAACCTCTGCGGGTATACCATCGGGGCCAGGTGCCTTGTTAGGTCGTAAGCCGTGCGCAGCTGCACTGAGTTCATTTGCTGTGAAGGGGGTGAACTCGATAGTGTTTGCGGTATCCAAATATTCCTCCCTGATTGCATGTGTCGGAAACAGGGATGTTACAATTCTCTCCATTGTCACCTCATCCATCAGTCCCACAGATTTCTTTGCACTCAGCTTCTCTGTGACAATTTTATAGCCAAGGCCGTATGGGTTGTTGTTAATATCCTCGCGAAGTTCCTCGAAAATTTTCCGCTTGCTTGAGAATATGGCTTTTCGTAGAGATTTTCTCGCTTCTTTGTATGCCGTCTGTTCGGCTTCCGCTGACCCTCTGCGTCTTGCCCTTGTAGACCTTCGCCTGCATCGGAGGCAGTCCCGCCTGATGTCGGCGATATTATCGTTTCACCAATATACCGCTTTCTTCCTGAAGTTTGGAGGGTTCGTCTTTGGCATGGCCTTGTCGCAACCGTGACTTATTATGTCCATAACTCGATTGGTCCTTGACCGTGCGTCCCCTGTGGGTTCGTCTTCCAGGTACTTTCTGTCAATTTCACTTATAAGTGCAGGTACATTTAGTTTTCGCGCGTCCCATTTTCGACCGTTTCTCGCATTGATGTTCGTAACCACGTTGTCATTAGATCCAAAGGAGTATGAGATATACTGGTGGTCGCTACCGGTATATATTTCCAGGACCTTCCAGTTCACTAGGTTGTTCGCAACTCTCTCAGATACTAAGGTTATATCCGGGATAGTTCCTTCGCATCCTGCTCGTCTGAAAGTTGTAACGTTCCCCACGTTTGCAACGTTTAGTCCCGTTCTGGCGGCCATGTCAATAATTCTTTTGCCTCTTGAGTTGGTGTGTGGCATACCCCATTCCGTCGCCCGGGCGTTAAAATCGCCAGCAACAATAAAGTTCCCTCCGATATCCAATATTGTATCTTCAATACCCTGCAACTTTTGTTCGAATTCACCGACACTATCACTAGGTGTCAAATAGCAGCTTATAAGTGTTATAAGCTTATAAGCGCAGATCTTCATCCAAACGAAGCAATTTCCTTTGACCACTGTCCTAGGTCGAAGTTGCCGTGTGTCAGGTATCCACAAGGCTGCAGTTGAGGTGTCATCTTCGAGCCAGCATCCACTATTCTTTGGGGAGTATTGCTCGCTTACAACCACAATATCGGCTCGTTGTTCGAGAACGATCTGTGACAGGAGAGAATCTGCCACCTTTCCTCTGTGCATATTCAGTTGTAGAATCCTCATTGATTCTGTCCTCCTCCAGATTTGCAGGCCCTTGATCCTGGCATATGATCTATTGCCTTGCCGGCATCCTTGGCACACAGGCAGCATTTAACCGCGTATGAATATAAATGAATGAACCATGATGCTGCATTAAATTGAGCTATCATCAGAAATGTTTTCCACTATCATGTACATCATCGTCCTAAAGCTTTTAACCTTATTTGTTGTTTGTGAAAGTTTCATAACATATTTTTTTTTACTGACTGTCCAAACGGCTTTACATGAATACAACAGAAAAAAATTCATGCTATAGTTAGCGTAAACTATCACATCCACTATCATCATAATCATCATCAATGTCATAATATGTGATATTAGTTTGAAAAATGTACAATTCATGTGCAAAAGTAATATTCATAACTACTGGATACAAATAAAAGGCCATGGAACATGTAATATTTTAACGTGGATGTTATGCAATATGAGGCAATGACCAGTCCAGTGACCGTTTTTCTAATTTTGCTGAATTCTGTTGACAAATGATTCTTTTAATATAGATATAAGGTATCAATTTATTTCATTATTTTAAAGTATTATTTTTTGCAATTTTAGGGTTAATTTCATAAAGTATCATATATGAGGTTTACCAAGAAATTTTTTTGCATTGACTATGTATATTAAAATCGATTGCTTCGGATTTTTTATTAAATTAATATTTCGATTCAACTTAATCGGCGAACATTGGAAAATATGGATAACTTCATTCCCCATGGAATAATTTTGTTTTGATCGCCCCTCCTGTGCCACCCATCAAGTTTATTGCCGAAAACTTTTCGAGCTGAAGCATATTCGTTCTACTTAAACACGCTTGACTACATCAGTGGCGTTATACGGTTCATAATTTGGGAAGTATTTTTCTCTCGAAGACTGAAAGAATAAATTGATCCATTTGTGTCAGAACCCAGGATTCTGTGCTGGACAGTAAGATAGGTTGGATCTTTGTTCTTCGATTGAGAGCTTTATATTAAATCGCTTGCTTAGCGCATACCTAACAGCAGCTGTTTGCGATAAATACTCGTCTCTTGATTTCCAGGCTCACAATATTGTTTTTTTACAAAATCAAATCCCAAACTAGTAAACTCTTTGGTCGATGCAGCAAATAACTTGGATTTGTCCTCATTTATCACCTGACGCACATCTGCCGACAGCAATGCTGGAAAAGACTGCAGTAACATCTATCTCATCGGCATTCGCTAGAGGCATGTGACTTTTGTTAAAGGAAGTGCCAGTCATGTATACTGCAGCCTTCCGCATAATCAATATCATTCCCATGTTAAAGAGATCGCATGACAGACTATCGCTATGGTGATCTCCTCTTGGTGGTGGACAATCTTATCGATCGTCGATGATTGACGCGATTTCGTCATGTATGCTGCCTTCGGGAGCTAGCGGAGTACGATAGTTTTCCCTTCATATTTGCAGCACCTTTTGCAGCACCAGATTTCCATCTTTGTCCCAACAATTTGGGGAGACCTTGCCCAAAATCTTTATTTACTTTTTGTGGAACTTTTAATAGCCGGACTTTTCGATATCATGACTCTCACTCTCTTTTCTGTATAGACTTTTGCCGCCTAAAAGGCGTTTCGTCGCCTTCATTACCATTGGCTGTGAATATCTGGTCTGCCGTGGACTTACCAGATCTAAAGCCACACTGATATGGTCCAATCAGGTTCGCTAGAATAGGTTGGACCTTGTAACCAATGGGTAAAAGGCGGATCCCGCGATAGATGGTACACAGTGATTGATTTTTTTTCTTAAAAATTATTTCCTGTTGCAAGAACGAATGAACTGTTGGCTATAAATGACTAAAATAACCATTATTCCATTTAAATATTGAAAAAGGTCACGATATTTTGATATTTTTGTGAAAAAAAAATTTAAATTTTTTCTTTTTTTTTTTAAATATATTAATTCAAAGCCGAAGAAAGTGTCAAGTCTTATAACTTTCACGAAAAGCCACATAACCTATGAACAAAATGAGACATTGATTATAGAAATCGATGAACATCTTACGGTTTTATTTTCAATTAAGTGAAGGTGTCTCATTTTGAATTGAATGTATTTTTTTGGAAAAAAAGTTGACGACTTAATGTCGACGTTGACAACGCACACATGCTGAATCAGGTATTTAACCACCGTAAAAAAGATGGGCCCATTCATAAGTACCTGTCAGTAAAATATTGAAAAATACTTAGTATAAATGGGTGTTCATTGATCGATTTGTGTCATTCAATAAGTGCCGACGAACCCGAAGACGAACCGCGTGCACTCTACCGCATTCGTCTCGTGCTGCAAAGAGACAGATTAAGTACCCAACGAGACTAACTACGGAGGATGCGGCTCGCTGCAATAACAATAACAATGAAATTGGGTGTTATGTCCGGGAAGTTGTCCCAACATTTTTTTTGGGGTTTATGTCCGTGGGGTTATGCCACGGCACCATTTTCAAAACACTGTGAGTGTCCGTGGCCAGATTTCCTTCTCTGTCCTGTGGGGATCCCTGTTCATAACCTTTGCTTTTTACCTTTTGGTAAAACTTTCGGGCTTCGCCTCTAACCCTGTAATTTCCAATATCCTCGCTCTCTTTTTTCTCCATATATACCCTGAGGAAAAAATACCAACCAAATAATCCCAGATGTCAGCTGTATTTAGTAGCAATCAGTGATGATGATGATCAGTGTCATTTCAGGTGCTATTACCTTACAAGCGGAGTTTCAAGCGATCTTGATAACACGATGTATTACAAAGTAAGTGATGATGTCAGTAGGTGCCATTTCAATAGCATTGTAATCGGAGTTATAATGAGTGTAGGATATTTTTCGATTCATTTCCGCTGGGAACTTTTTTCGCCTGAACAGTCGTCTCATTCCCTCTGCTTCTCAATATATCACCGCACGCGTTGCCTTTGGCTGCAGTTTTGCTTGTGTGCAGCATCCATTTCCTCAGACAATACGCTGTTGTCTTCTAATCAGGGGATATCCAGATTGCGTTGTGGATATCTTTATGCGGTAATCTTGTTTCACTCGCTGTCTTGTTTCTTGCCAACGCGAAGCTACCTGGTCTGAATCCTTTAAGCGCCCCATAGACGAGTACTGCCGCTGGAACGGCAATATATGTGTATTTGTGAATTAGAGAGAACATGAGAATGTGTTTGTCACACAGACAATGCAGTATGAAAATCAAAACAGTTTTGATTTTCAAAATGAACACCTATCAATCAGATGAACTTTGTGTATTTTTTATATTTTAAAAACGTCAGATTCTACAAAATTATTTTATGAAACTGTAAACAACAAAATTTGGAAATTGTTTGGTGTAAATAATAAAAAAAGATAAATGGAAAAGCGATTATTGTTAAATTTATAGAGTTTTCGGCATTGTGCAACAAAAATTTGAAGGAATAGCTAGAGTATTAAGGTCAAAATAAAACAATGATTGATAAGTGTGTATCCAAACCTTCAATCTTACACGTACACAAGGGGTTCATCGGCATGAACTGCGGCAGTACTCGTGTATGGGGCGCTTTATATGAGTTGTTGATGTGTAGACTGAGTTTTTCGACTGCTAAACCAAGAGCGTCTTTCCTTCCTATTTTAGCATTAAAATTTTCCAGATCAATTTTATCGTCATGGCCTGGGCAGCGGTCATATATTTCTTTCAGGCGCTCATTTTTAATGTCCTCATATTTATCTTTCGTCGGGGTGTGTACGCAAATCAGCGGGAAATAAAAAAAATTCATCTTGATACGCATAGTGGCTATGCTGTCACTTACATGGTTAAACTGCAAGACCAGCTGTCGAAGTCTCTTGCCGCCTATGAATCCACATCCAAATTCGTGTCTTTTTCCGTGGCAGCTGTAAAAGATGTCACAGTTCTTTCGTCGTGTGCATCCCTGTCCCGTTTATCGCATTGCCTGTATGGCGGTTATGTCAGCCTTGTATTTGTCGAGGACATTCTCGAGGTAAATGGAGGCACCATCTCTTTAGAAAGTTCGGACATTCCAGGTGCATATTCGTAAATCATGATCCTTATAACGCTTGCGTTATAACATAAGATGGGTTCTTGTTTTTCTTCGTGTTTTCATAATAATTGGTTTTGTTTAAGGAGGGTTTGCCACCGCACCCGATCCTAGTTTCGTGGGGCTGCCAAAGCCACACAGAGAGCCGTTGTGTTGAGCTTCAGTAGCTTTTGTTACCTACTTCCTAAGTAGCATCAGTGGTAGCATGCCAACTACCCAAGATTGCGCCTTCTCACATTTGCTACCACCGATGGCATTGACCTAGGAATACGGACGTTGGGAGCTGCTTGGTGCCTCCAAAGAGAGTTTCTGGTTATTGCTAAGTGAATAACGATCAAAAGAATCAAAAGAACAGCTGATATTTAGAAGTTTTGATGTTCAGTCACCTTGTCTAAGGCCTCATCTTATAAAAACAGCTGAAATTCGTTTTAGTATTTCGTATTTAAACCTTCCTTACAGTATTAAAACAATTCATAAATCAAATCGAACAACTTGAAGAGAAAAGCTTTAAAGAATTCAACGATGCAAACAAATATACCATAAATTACTTTCAACCGGACCCCATTTACAGTTCGCTTGTAACTTTCCCCAAACTCCTAGCATAAACACATTACGCATTTTCTTCCGTCGTTTTTTAAGGGCCTTCTTACTGAAAATCGTTAAAATATTCAATATTACTTTCTTTCAAATAAACGGAAACTTAACTTTCTAGACTATTTCGAATCAAAAATTTAAATTGATTTATGAATGAAAATATCTTAGAACGTCTGTGCTTTTTTTCTTCTTTTCCTTTATGTAGGAATGCTTGTAACAAAAACAAACTTAACACAGGAACGCAAAAAGATTCTGTGTCTCGGGTAAAGTGTTTTAAATTGGCCTTTACATTGCAGCCACGCCACGGGATAACGCAGTGTTTGCTTCATTAACACTTTTTTCCGCTTTGACCATGAATAATTAAAATCCATTTGGAGAGCAGCGTAATTTTTTGTCCACGCTGAATATTGAGAAAACATTATTCAATACAAATAAGATGATTTAAAAAGTTTTAAAAAGAAAAAGAAAATTGTAAGAAAAAGTAGTCATGCTTAAGATAAACAATATCTCGAAGTTGATTTTAAAGGAATGCTAGAAATTGCATTTAACATTAAAAATTATGAATTATAATAGAAAATGTGTGATATGATGATTAAATTAAATCTAAATATAATACAAAAGTCATTTGAAAACAAAAACTACTAATATTTTATGTATTGTTGTTATCTAACATATTGCCTTTGAGTTTTACTTAATACCTAACAGTTGGTGTCCCTAACCTCCCCTCTTAAGCCTACTTAATATGCCCCAACCACACTAAGAATAAAAAAGTAATTAAATAAAAACACACTTAACTACGAGGACTATAAAAAATGATCACTGTATTATGGCATTTATTATTTCGTAGCCATCAGAATTAATTTTAGTTGCCATCATGTTAATCGTCTTTCCCACCTTTTGCAATTCACTTTGTCATAATAAATTACATAATTTTTTCTCAGCAATGTCGCTTCCCTTACAGTCGCCCTAAGTTATTGCTAGCATTATGTTTTGTTGTCGCACGTTTTTGTCGATTCTACAAATCGTAAATTAAGAGTTCTTAATAAAAATATGTTGGTGTTTTATGGTCATTTACCAACAACAGAAAAATTAATAACCCACTAATCTTTAGGACTTAACTTGTGATTTTCTTACTCCTAAGTAAGTAAAGGTATAGAAATGGGAAGCATGCGAATTACCACCACCTCCAGTCATTGAAAGTCTATCATTAATGTTAATTCATTTCTTTCGTTTCAAATTAAAAAGTCGTGTTAAATATTTTTATTGATTTTTAAATCCACTTTACATAAAAACATTTGGTTGTCTGACAAATATTCATTAAGAGCATCTTAAGTTTATTGATGCTACTTAAGAAGTATTGGGAAATATACAGAGATGGGTAAACGTACGTAAAAGTGCGGACGTTTCTTGACACAGTGCGCTTAGAACTGACACAATCTTGCATTCATCCAGAGTTGTAAGTGTATACGTATACAAATGATTTTATGTAGCACATATGATCAAGATTGAATCATCAACTCAATGAAGCCAGAGACTGTCGGCAGGTCATCAGTACCACTTTGTAAAATTTTCAAAGTCGTCGGAACGATTTGTGAAAAAGGGGCGTGGCACTGGCCATTTTCACCCTCGCTGTAATTCATACTGTACCAACAACATATGTACCAAATCTCATCTTTATAGCTCTAATAGTTCATGATATATAGCCTTTTTAATTTTCAAGTTGTATGGGCGGTGCCACGCCGCTTTATCTAATCACTACCAAGTAAAGCCAGGGACTATTAAAAGGTCAACAGTACCACTTTGTAAAATTCGTATCAATCAGTCTGTTGGTTACACCGTCAGAGAGATTTTATAAAAGGGGCATGGCACCGCCCTCTTCCACCCTGGCAGTAATTCTGTACGAACAACATATATGCGAAATATCAGGTTCTAATCTTCATAGTTCATGATATACAGACGTTTAAAGTTTAAAGATGGCAACCACTGCACTGATCCGATCCCACCCATTTTTTGTTGGGCCAAGAATTTTGGTGCCAACTGCATCCACATAAATTTTCAAGGCTATTGGTGATATAGTCCTACAGATATTGCGTTTTCAAAACTTGGGTCCAATGGGCGGGGCCATGTCTTGGGTTGTTTAAAAAATACTTTTTTTTTGTAATCCACCCCTGAACTACAACGAACAAAACGTAAAAAGTTTTGTGTTATAGCGAAACTAACGCAAAGCACCTCCTTTTTGATACCTATGATAGTTCGTGGGATACAGACGTTTAAAGATTTAAGATGTAAACCACGCCCACTGATCTGATCCTGTCCATTCTTTGTTGGGTCACGATTTTTGTGCATCACCACAAATCTTCAAGGATATTGGTGACATAGTCCTTATAGTCTTGGGGAATGGGACTTTGCCCAGAGGTGGAAAGTTACTGATTGTCACTCACTTGGGAGTGACCAGAATCGATTCCTTTGTGGCACTGTCCAAGCAGCTAACTACTTCCGGTCTTAGACCAAGTATTTCCTGGGCAATGACTTTAAAGCAACCGCTTTGAAGTTAGCTAGAGTTAGAAGGCGAAATGTTGAGTAACCTAATCGGCATGCTACCACCGTTGCGTCTTAGGAACTAGGTAACAGAAGTTACTGAAACTCAACACAGGCTCTCTTAGTGGCTTTGGCAGCCCCAAGAAACTAAGATCTGGAGCGGTGGCCCAATAAGCCACTCTCCTTAAACAAATATTTATTATGAAAACACGAAGAAAACGAAAAACAAGAACCCCCCCAAATGTTGACGACCCCCGCAAACGATATAAGGACCATGATTTAAGGATATGCACCTGGAATGTCCGAACTCTATACAGAGATGGTGCCTCTATCCAACTGGCGGATGTCCTCGACAAATACAAGGCTGACATCACCGCCATACAGGAAATGAGATGGACGGGACAGGGATGCACACGACGAAAGAACTCTTTTACAGCTGACATGCAGAAAGACACGAATTTGGATGTGGTTCATAGTCGGCAAGAGACTTCGACACCTGGTCTCGCGGTTTAACCCTGTAAATGACCGTATAGCCACCATTCGCATCCGGGCGAAATATTTTAACATTAAGCTGATTTGTGTACACGCCCCGATGGAAGACAAAGACGATGACATCAAAGATGCATTCTATGAGCGCCTGGAGGATATATATGACCGCTGCCCTGCACATGACATTAAAATTGTTCTGGGAGATTTGAATGCTAAAATAGGAAGGGAAGATGCTCTTGGTTCAGCAGTCGGAAAATTCAGTCTACACAACAACACCTCCGATAACGGATTCAGACTTGTTAGTTTCGCGTCGGCAAGAAACATGGTTGTGAGTGGAACCAGATTCCCGCATAAAGATATCCACAAGGCAACCTGGATATCTCCCGATCAAAATACAAGAAATCAGATTGATCACGTGGTAATTGATGGAAGGCATGTCTCAAGCGTTATGGACGTGCGTGTGATGCGCGGTGCAAATATCGACTCGGATCACCACCTAGTTGCAGCCAAGGTACGCACACGATTAAGTAGAGCTAAAAACACTCTTAATCAAACGCAAAGGAAGCTATACATCACAAAGCTGCAGACCACTGAGATAGCCAATGCCTACTCCAACCAACTCTCTCAATTATTCCATACAAATCCCCCTAGTTCTGATGTTCCCGACATGCAGTGGCAGGATATTGCGAATTCTATGACCACTGCCGCAACAACCGTACTGGGTTATGAAAAACCACGCTCAGACAAGCCCTGGTAAGATGACGAATGTCGCGAAATGTCTGAGGAAATGGATGCTGCATACAAGGCAAAACTGCAGCCAATGGCGACGCGTGCGGTGACGGAGCGTTATAAAGAGAAAAAGAGGGAGATGAAACGGCTGTTCAGACGGAAAAAGCGTCTGTGGAAGAAAAGAGAGAGCCAGGATATCGAAAACTATAGGGATAGAGATGAGGCCCGAAAATTCTACCAAAAGGTAAAAAGTAAAGGTTTTGGAACAGGGATCCCCACCTGTAAGGACAGAGACGGAAATCTGGTCACGGACACTCAGAGTGTGCTGCAAATATGGAGGGAACACTTTCAATCTCTTCTCGTTCCCGAAGGCAGCATAAGTGACGGAATCGCACCAATCATCGACGATGGAGTAGATTATCCACCACCGAGCCAAAACGAGATCAGCATGGCAATTGCCCGGCTTAAAAATAATAAAGCTGCGGGAGCCGATGGACTGCCGGCAGAGCTTTTTAAAGCCGGCGGCGATGACCTGGTAACATGCATGCACCAGCTCATAAACACGATTTGGCTCAGGGAATGCATGCCCGATGATTGGAATCTAAGTGTCCTATGTCCCGTGCTTAAGAAAGGCGATCCTAGTGTGTGTACCAACTATCGCGGGATTAGCCTTTTACCCATCGCATACAAGGTCCTGTCTAGTGTGTTATGTGAAAGACTAAAGCCCCTCCTGGCGAACCTGATTGGACCTTATCAGTGTGGCTTTAGACCTGGTAAATCCACCACCGACCAGATATTCACGCTACGACAAATCCTGGAGAAGACCCAAGAAATGCAGATCGATATCTACCATCTGTTCATCGTTTACAAAGCTGCATTTGACAGTCCGATACGACAGAAATTGTTGGATGCTCTGGCTGAGTTTGGTATCCCCGCAAAACTAATTAGACTCTGCGGGATGACACTGACTGACACGAAGTCTTCAGTGAAAATTGGCAAAAATCTGTCAGAGCCATTTTCTACCAAGCGAGGCTTTAGACAAGGCGATAGTCTGTCCTGCGATCTATTTAACATCGTAATGGAGATGATCATGCGGAAAGCAGCAGTAAACAGGAATGGCACCATATTTAACAAAAGCCACATGTTTCTCGCGTATGCTGATGATATCGATATTATTGGACGTGGATTGCGAGATGTTACTGCGGCTTTTTCGAGCATTGAAAATCAGTCGACTGAAGTGGGTCTGGTGATAAACGAGGACAAAACCAAGTTATTTGTTTTAACGAACAAAGAGTCCACTCGTCTGGGACGCTGCGTGAACGTTGACAACTATAATTTTGAAGTGGTAGATGATTTTGTCTACCTTGGCTCCGCCATAAACAAAAATAATAATATCAGCCTCGAAATCAAAAGACGAGTATTGATCGCAAACCGCTGCTACTATGCGCTAAGCAAGCGATTTAATGACAAAGCGCTCTCTCGAAAAACAAAGATCCAGCTCTACCAGACTCTGATCCTACCTGTCTTGCTCTACAGCGCAGAATCGTGGGTAATGACACAAGCGGATCAATCTATTCTGGGAGTCTTCGAGAGAAAAATACTCCGCAAAATATTTGGACCCATCATCGTGAACGGCGAGTACCGTCGTCGAGTGAATCATGAGCTGTATGAGCTGTACAACGACATCGACGTGGTCAAGCGCGTTCAAATAGACCGAATGCGCTGGCTTGGACTCGATGGGCGGTGCAGGAGGGGGCGACCAAAACTCCGATGGATAGACCAGATGACGGAAATATTAAGTAAGCTTGGTATGACGAACTATCTACGGAGCGCAAAAGACCGAAGCGCTTGGAATGGTTTTCTACGTGCGGCTACTGATAGATGAATTTCTGTTGTTGCTGCCAGTAAAGAAGAAGAAGAAGTCTTCCAGATATTGCATTTTCAAAAATTGGGTCCAATAGACGGGGCCGCTCCTCGGGTTTTATAAAAAGTTTTCTTTCTAAACCATCTCTGAACTTTAGCGAACAATATCATCAATTTGTTGTAAAGGTTTTTTATTTGTATAACCAAAATAATCCTTATCAGTGAACAAAAAGTTAGTTAAAACAGAAAATATTCTTAAACCTGCTAAAGAACCCAAATACTGAAACGAACTTGTTTGAAAAAGGCAATAGCTTCAACTTTCGAGTAGAATTTAATACATTTGCTCGATTACTATTTATTTATATTAAATTACTACTTCTTTTATATAACTCGGCTTGCTTGTGCCCACTTGAGGCCATCTCTGATCTTTCCCTTACATTCTACTAATGTGAATATAATGTATTCGTAGCATTATTTAATATTAAGTGAAAGTAACTTCTGGAATTTTTATTTGTTTTTAACTAAATTTTATCCACTCACACATAGAAATTCTCACCCATCTCCATTAAATATTGCATTTTCATTCGAAGATAAAAATACAACAAAAATTAAAAATTTCCTAATTTTATTGTCGACATTATTCTAAAGCTGTCTGTCTAAGGCACTTTTACTTGCGTCTATTCGACCGTCTGTACATCTTTCGATTCAACTAAATTTATCGTCGATTTCTTGTTGTTAAACAATAAAATTTATTTATGCGTTTTTCAGACTATTTAAAATTCTTTTAAATTGTTAATGTATTTTCGATATGCCAAACAAACGCACGACCAGGCAATTAAAATGTTTCTCCTCTGGCCCCAAGTACGTACGTACGTTATCCTCTGCCTATCCATTGCTTCGTTTCAGTGTCTGTGGCCGTCTCAAATTCTTAAGTGCTGCTGTGACAAACATTTAAAATGCGTTTTTATGGTGTTTCGTTTCATTTTTCTGGTGCAGAATTTCAAATTGAATTGTTATGGTATGGTGGTCTTGATGACCCTGTTTTAGTGATTTTGAGAAAGTGAAACGCCACTGGAGACCTTGAATTTTGTGAGACAGAACGAAAATGGAGTCAAAAGATATTTACTTAGTTTGTGAATGGCATAATTAATTTGAGACATTAGAGTCTGCGAAAGAGGTTAGAAAATGATATATGATATAAGCGTATAAATTTGCATAAAAGAAGTTAGAAATGGCAATTTATTCATTAATTTCATTTCGCCAATAGTTATGCGATTTGATGTTAGCACCTTCTGTATGTATAATTAGATTACAAAGTCCACTAAGACTTTAAGGGGTTAATGAATCTTAAGTAAATGACTCCGCATTTTAGAAATCAAATAAATAAATATTTTGATTAAATAACAATTTATTTTTTTTTGTTGAAATGTGAAGTAAAGGCTGATTTACACGCTATCCACCCATATCTCCTATCTACTGTCAAATCAGTACATTTTGATTTTCTATCCACCTTCCTATAATAAAATATCTGTTTTGCTATCATTTTGAAGTGTCTGCCTATGCTTACTCCTACAAGTTTTCTAATAAGGCTATCTCGCTTTTATGTTTGAGGGGATATGGGTAGATATGGGTAGATAGCGTGTAAACCATACTTAATTGTGGCACCTGCCATAAAAGCTGAATAGTTGTCAACACAAACTCGTATAATATCACGTGCTCAGTGAAAACTATGAATGTTTATGTAAATTTCTTATTCTTTAATGTAACCAATTCACCAAAAAATGGGAGTGTGTATTGATGGGTGTGGCACTTCCTTAACACGACAGATGTTTCATATCAGAAGAAATTTAATAGTGAGAGTCTTTTTCCTTATATAAATTCCTTTGACACTTATGTACGTAATCTGTCAGAAAATGACCGTGATCGCTGATGTGTAGCATCATCCATACAAACCAAATACAGTACGTCCTCGTTTACCGCAACACTCGTTATGCAACTCCTTGATTATATATCGAAACTTCATTCAGCATTCTTTTCCTCAGACATTTCGCGACATTCATTATCGTACCTGGGCTTGTCTGAGCGTGAAACAAATGGACAGATTGCAATGAAATTTTTACAGAGGGGTACTGTTCTCTGACATAGATTTTTTGGAAAAATAATTAGACAAATTGGCGTGGCACCGCCCACATAAACTGAAATTTAAATCGGTCATACCTTACGTGCTATTAGGAGAATTTAGTTGAGATTTGCTACACATGTGACTGGTACAAGGTTGATTAACCCTCGCAGAGAAATTGGCGGTGAAAAAAAAATATTAATATCATACGACAGACCGATCACTCATAACCCCAACGGCTACAGCTAAATACATCTATATATATAAAAATGGTGGCAAAAATGTATAGTAATTCATCAATTGAGAACGGCTGGGCCGATTTTGCTCAATTTTTTTTTCAGTTGTTCGTAATTGTCAGGAGAAGGTTTATGTGAAAGAAAATTTTGGGAAAAACCTCCGAAAAAGTCGAAAAATTGGAAAAATTGAAAATTGCTTTTTTGTATGAAATTTTGTATGCAATAGTTACGGAATGGATTTTCGAATAGCAAAAAAAAAAAAATTTTTGTTGAAAAATTCGGAAAACTCCGGAAAAATTCCAAAAATTTGAATTTTTTTTTTCCACGAAATTTTGTATTTTAACTTATGATTTACTAAATTTGGACGATGTTACTGTGAAAAATTTCATTTAATTGTTCCGAAATGACTTTTCGAATGGAAAAATAGAAAAATTCTTGGTGGAAAACTCGGAAAAACTCCAAAACTTGGATTTTTTTCGACGAAATTTTGCATTGTACTACTTGATTTGATGAAAATCGCAAATTGAATTTTTGTATAAAATTGTGTTTGCAATTGTTCCGTAGTAGCTTTTCAAATGGAACAATTTTTGTTGGAAAATTGAAATTTTGAATTTGAACATATGATTTGATAAATTATGATGATGAAAATGTGAAAAAATTCAGATAATTATTCCTAAATGACTTTTTGAATAGAAAAATTCTTGGTGGAAAACTCGGAAAATTCAGAAAAAAAATCGAAAAAAAAACTTGATTTAATAATTACAAGTGATATAAAAATGGAAAATTCGTTATGATGCGTGGAAAATTTCGGATTATTGTTAAATTTATTATGTTAAAAGACATTTTGCGTGACACAAAAATATAACAAATGCTTTCAAATGACGTCATTTGAAGCCGAAGTTGTTGATTAACCTGGCTACAATCCGATTTATAATGTAATGGCGTCTCATTTCACAGTGGTACAGTGCAAAAACACACAAACGTAGTTATGCGTGTCTGATAGTATTAGTAGAGCTGAGTAAAACCTTAGCTCAGTTCGTCAAGAATAGTACATTTCAAATAATATTATGTCTTCGTCGCTTTTTCCAAAATGTAACAGAAATACATTTTTTTTTCACTTTTTTTAAAATAGGCCAAAACATTTTATTTCTTTACGTAGCTTTTTTAAAAAATAACGAAGGTATAATATTTTTTGGAATTAACTATTCTAGGAATATCTTTAGCGAAGTGTTAACTAAGCTAGGGTTTACTCAACGTTCGGATGTTTTCGAAAAAGTCTGTTTTGTGTCATAGTGTTATTACTAAAATGAACAATTCTTCCAATTTTTTTTAAACTTGCTTTCAAATATTCAGATTCAAGGGCAAATACACCATCGAGCGGGATTTTCATTACCACCACGAAACGAAGATCATAAGTTCCTTCAGATAGATTTCGTATTGATTTGGCAATTTGAACGTTGTACAATTTTTACTGCGAATAAACGCGAAATGATCGAGCAATTGCAAAACCTTCTGCATGAGCATAACGCATTGGTCAGATTGTTCAAAACCGCATTGGATACAATGCATTAAGACCACCACCAAAGACGAAAGAACCTGTGGAGGCCATGCAAGACAATTCAATGCTCCCACTATCAATGAAGTCACACTGGTGATTGTTGGGGAGAAAGAAGAATCAAGCGATATTGTTCTCAAGCGTCGGGATGGTGGACAATGTACTTCAATATCCGTTGATGTTCTGTCGTGGAGATGATGGCTATCACCTCAATTTAAAGATGGTCAATACAACGAAATGTTTGTTTACAAGTCATCACTTTTTTTCATTCTCCATTTAAGTTCGAACTCGTATTTCAGGAGAAGAAACGAATTAAAAGGTTAGATTAATGAATTTTTATGCGTATCGATTGATGATTTGTCAAGATAGTAATAATCGTCTATAAGAGTACTTCGTTGACATGTACGGAGCGTCTCAATTTTATTTCGAGAAGCTTGACAACGTTTGCATTTGCTCGAAAACGATACGCATTGGGACTCAACGCCGAGGCAACTGTTTCTGCTCCAGCGAATCAAATTCGTACATTGTTTGCGATCATCATAGCCACGTGTCATCCGTCGAACCGACGACATTTTGCACAGAGTTCGCACGACAACATCGAATTTCGATCGTGAAATTATAAAATTGGGAATACCAGCGCCAAATCGTTCGTGACTGACGAGAATCAGGCGACCACCAGAATTTTTGAAGTCCCTAGATGTGCCAGGAACTCCGCCGCATAATTTACAGCTGATGGTGGGATCGATCATAATCATGTTGAGGAATCTGAATCATCCGAAATAGTTCGACGGTACGCGGTTGTCTGTCGAGTAACGTATGAACTATGTGATCAGAACGACGATCATAAAGGGCAAATTTAAAGGAGTTCCTATTACTCCAACCGATCGTCCTTTCCAATTTAAGCGAATTTAATTCCCCAATCGGTTGGCTTTTGTGATGACAATCAATAAATCGCAAAGCGCATCGTTGGAAGTTTGTGGGATCAATCTCAAATTATCATGCTTTTCGAACGGTCAGCTGTACGTCCGCGGCAAACCGTTTTCATTGTTTGTTTTTGGGCCGAAAAACAAATCAAAAAACATTGCTTATCAGATCGCTCTTCAATGATTTCGATTAAATAACCCTGGAGCTTATATAAAGGCGTTAACTTAGGAGCGGGACGAAGTTCGCCGGGTCAGAAGTTGTATGGCAGAACAACATTAGCCGGGTCAGCTAGTTTGGTATAAAGGTTTCTTCCATGACATGGGGGAGGCTTAAAAGGTCAATTAAGGGATACAACTGGTACTATCGCCCAGAAGCAACGGCTATAGCCATAATCGCGAAAATATGGGTGAACTTTACAAGGGGATTTACGAAACACGTAGTTTACTGGTAATAAGGTCGAAAAAGGGAATAAAACTGGTTTCATCATCCAGACCATAAGGCTAATGTAGAATCGGGAAATTGGTGCAGTATTTATTTTATAGAGCAGATGTGCGATCTGAAGAGATCTATTGAAATTTATATTTGTAGAGGTGAGAAGATCGAGTAATGGATAAGACTGGTACTCCCGGCGGAGTGGCGAAAAATTGGGTTAATTATTATTTTTGAATAGTAATTTTTCGATATTCTTAAATTTTAAGGGGTATTAAGACTGAAAACAGAATATAACTGGTACCATCACGATACGATAAAGCTAGAATCACTACAATTTATAACCATTCTTCTTATAGAATTTATGAGCTGCACGCAGGTATTTTTTGGAAAATCTTAGTTTTGGGGGTGAGCCAAATGTGGCCAAATATTTGTATTTCTGAGTAGTTCAGCAGCACAAAGCTATTTTTCAAATTCGTATTTTTATGGTTAAAAGTGGAAAAATCGTACCAACGTTTAAAGGTACAATCACATTAATTGGGTTAACCGTTCATCTTTGATGTGGTAAAAATAGTTTTGTAAAATTCGTACCTTTAAGGCTAAAAAGATAAAAAAAAAACCTCCCTAGTATAGGTGTATGTTACCCTAACCCTAACTGGCACTGTGTTGCTTTTAATCTCAAAAACACCTATTGTTAGTAGCGGCAAAGCAACGCCAGCCGGGAAAGCTAGTTGTTTCATATAATACTTCAATGATTCAATGGGATGAATAAAACGGAATGGTGCTCTAAGATATAATTGTGCTTAAAAATAATCGTGCAACTGCTGTGCAGCATATCAGTCAAGAAAACGCCATCAAAAAATTCTGATTTTTTAAAATGTAAATACATATAAATTTTAAAATTAGGTCTTCGTTGTATCTCTTAACATGTTTTTTTAAGTAATTTAGTACATGCAAACTGGGGGTAGCAGACATTTAAATTGTGTAACTCGGATTGCGCAACTACCGCAGTTATTGCAACTACCCGACTTTATATTAGTTGCGGTAATCGAGTTTGTACTGTATTTTATAATTTTTAATCAGATATCTAAAACATCGAAGGTCATTAAACTAACCTTAAACGATTCCACACAAAATATCAACGGGAATGGTGTAATAGTTTTCCAGATATTGCGATACAAAAATAGGCTCACATGTTCTAGATCGGTTCACATTTCAAAATTGTTAAAATTCCTCGATGCGCGTCCTTTTTCTGAATGTTCTACCACTAACGAAATGAAAAATATTTCAAGACTCCATATATATATTTGATCCCTAGGTATTCCGAGAATCGTCTAAAGGTAATTTTAGGGTTATTTACGACTTAAAACCTATTGAATAATCTGTTGTCCAAATTAAATGACATAAGGAAATTATTTTGATGGGAGACCTTTAATAACAATCCGGGCAATTTTTTTATTTTTTAAAAAAAAAACTTTTTTTGGCGGAATTTTTAATCCGCAATTTAACTCACAAACGAACATTATCGTTAATCCACATCAATCTTCTTTCTTATTTTGTACATGTTGTAAATTCATTGGACCATAAAATAAAAAAAAAACATGTTAGTGGTCTTATTTCGTCGATATTAAGTCGTACGTTTTTTGATTTATTCTTGCTGCATAGACCAGAGATTGGACGTACCCCCACAAACAGTAGTCCAAAGGTGTCAAATAACACAAACGAGGTGGCCAATTCATAGGTCCATTTCTTGAAATAATTCGGCGCTTTATGGCATTTTGCGCCGTCTTTATATTTATGTTAAAAAAACAATACATTTATATTTTAAACAATAGACCATTCGTTTGTTACATACTCCAATTTTCATACCATTCATTCCTTAAAGTTCAATTTCAATTCTCCTTAAGACAAAGTTTAATCCAATTCCTTTCTCGTCACTAATCCATAAATTGTCTTTTGCTGCAAAAAATAAAAGTACTTTATGGTCGTGTTTATAAAAGTAATTTCTTATTAGTCCTACTTTGGCAACACAATACGATTATTTCGTCCCCTTAATAAAACAATAGTGTATAATTTTTTTGGTGTTTTGAGAAAATCGAGTTTAAAGTTTTCGTCAAATCGGATGTCTATGAAATTTTCGAAGAAAAAATTATATACTATTTTTTCCAATGACCTTTTGACGCACTTTGTGGAAATAGATTTTTACGAAATTTTGACCAGGCCTAGAATCAATGGTGGAGATTCTAAATATGCAATAAAAAAATAATGGTGTATGAG
>OZ035881.1:101345746-101436910 GCA_964034835.1 Muscina levida
TCATACATAATTTAAGAAAGAGTTTTGGTATTCAATTAACGATTTCCTAAAGCTGCATATTAATACTTATACAACATAATTTCAGTTTGACTGTTATGAGATTTAACGATTGATTTTTTAGAGGCGCAGAGTTGTTGTAAAAATACAACACAACAAATGCGTTAAAATGACACCTGACACCTATATCCTGAAATGAAAAAAAATAATTATATTTTTCAGAATTTTTGTTATTGTTGAATAAAATTTGGCTCAACTTGCCTGATATATCACTGATAACTGTGTTGAATTATATGAAATTACCTCAAAGGACATTCAAATTTCATATTGAAATTTTTCCATTTCAGGATATATGGGAGTTTAGCGTGTCCTTTGAGATAATTTCATATAACTCAACACAGTTATCAATAATATATCAGAGATAACACGTGACGAATTTGGTTCAATTGCAATTAAAATTTTGGAAAATATAAGTCTTTTCTAATTCAGGATATATGGGAGGTGGAAATGTCCTTGGGCCGATTTTCACAAATCTTAGTTTTTGTGTTTTTCGAATAGAGTGCGAATTTGAAAGTACATTTCCACGATTTAGAAACTTTGTTCTAGTGTAAGTCTTTGCATGGTGATTTGCGTAAGTATATCGAAAATAAATCTTACACACTTTATTAGTATGACAGGTAGTTTTAAAGATATGTCTGTCGAATGTTCTGTACATCTATAAAAAAACACCATTTATAAAAGAAAAATATTTAAACCGACAGTCCTAAGTTTCTTGCAGAAGAATGCGAGTTAGTCAGAGACTAACCATTACACACTAACCACCCTAAAATATACCAAACCCTAATATTTTGCTAAAATGACACACGTAATTCATGCTTTAGTTAATCACACTTAAAACGATTCTTACACATATACACATATGGATATTGTCAATACAATGAGCAAAGTAAGACCAGTTCTCCTGGGAGAAGCTGAATGCTTGGCTTAATTCTTTCATACATATACCCTTTCACTGGATAAATAATAAACTCATTTGAAGTAATTTTACTAATTTAATTCTCTCCTGTTGCAGGTAAGTGAAGGCGGTAACAATGATTGTTGACTGTTGATACTTTGACTCATAAGAAAACAGACGCATGATGGTCTGTCTGATCCAACCGACCTTTTGCCCCATCTGAGCATCATTTCATGCATCGACTGGATGTTGGCTTCGTCTGGTGTTCGTTCACATTTAGTCACAACTTAGTTATGTTAAGACAAGATTTACTATGTTTGGAAATGGAGTATCACTAACTACATTTTCCTAATTACATCTCAATCCCAACACACATATGCAGGACGACAGGCAGACGGACAGGTGTGTGTGTCCTTATGTACTTTCATGTACACGTGCGGAAGCTTAATCTTTAAGAAACAGATCTGCTCAAGGTATTCAAGGAATTCCAACGATATCTCTTTCATGTGAGATAAATATGCAAAGTACGGGATTTGGAAAATTGTAATTAAACTCCCTCGTAGTTTTATTTAATGTTCATTGTATGTCTGTTGTTTGTGTTAGGGAAAACTAAATAGTAATTAAAATTAAAAACTTCGTTTGTTTTAAATTAAATATTGAACTATAATTATGTTTTATTTGATGTGAAACAAAGGAGCGATGGACAGAGGCGTATCTATGTGAAAGGAGTAGTGCCACAAGCAAGAACAGTGTTGTTATATTAAAATAAAGAATTATTTCATACCGAAAAAAAAACAACTTAATAATAAATATCGATTCGGGATAAACTTACAGTAGATTAAACTGTGCGAATTCGAATTCCTCAAAATTATTAACTGCTGCAAGCCTTTGTCTCTGCGCCACTGCATTACTCATTTTCGTTGACTTCTGCACATTTAAGATGAAAACCAATTTTCGAAATAATAACAAAAATTCTTAATTAAATTGATTATAAACTCTTTGTACATTGAATTGTTAATTGACTTGAAAAAATCGAGTACAAACAATTCTTTCGGGTCAGGCAAACAGACACATTTAACCAGTCAGTCAGTCAGCCTGCCAGCCAGCCAACCAGCCAGTCAAGCAACCAATACATAACCACAATTAAGGCCAAAACTTATATGAAATCATAAAGTCTGAATGAATGTGGCTGGGGCAGTGTGCGCCCGTGTGAGTGAAATACACAGACAGCAAACAAATATTCGACATTATTAAAATGCCTTTAGGGTAAGTAAAGTCAAAGTAGAAACTATACATGAAGCAAAATTGATAGGAGTCCATCAGATCGTGTAAAAATAGCATAACAGAAATACAATTACCAGTACAAGAGTAAGAACTGACAACATCCCAGCGGCGGAAATCATGAGAAGGAAGGCCTTCGTTCATGAGTTTAAAGGGCTTCTTAGGGATCCGGTATGCCTTCTTTGACCTTCTTTCTTCCTTTCTTTATACCATCATTCTTAGGGATGAGGGTATATATCAAGTAATACGACCCAAAAGTGTAACACATAGAAGGAGTCACTTTAGGCCCTAGGTTTCTTTGAACCAAATTCGATTCATGACTTTTTAAGTCATTTGAGCCATGTCCGTCTGCCTGTCTGTCTGTCTGGCTGTCCGGCTGGTTGGCACGATAACTTTCGAAAGACGTAACCAAATGTTTTGAAATTTTGCACGAGTTAATATTTCCCCAAAACTACTTACGGTATTGCAAATGGGCTACATGGCCTCGCCCCTTCTGGTACCTCCCATACATATACCTCATTCCGCCCACTTTCGAAATCGAGTAATAATATCAATACACCGAACGGCATCGTACCCAAATTCTGTATTGGGTAACGCTATAACAGGATAAAGTTTTTCAAAACATTTTGAAAGCCTAGCCACGCCCCTTCTGGTACCTCCCATACAAATCTACCTTTCCGCCCACTATAGAGATGGAGGAATTATATCAATAAATCAAACGTGATCGTACCTAAATTCTATTTTTAGTAAAGCTATAACAGGATGAAGATTTGAAGAAAAAAAATTTAAGTCTTTCCACGCCCCATCTGGTACCTCTCATACACATCTGGTACCGCCCACTTTAGAAATCGATTAATATTATTAATAGACCTTCCGCGATAGTGCCCAAATTCTGTATTTAGTAAAGTTCAAGCAGGATAAAGTTTTGGAGAAAAAATCTGGAAGTCTAGACACGCCCCTTCTGGTACCTCCCATACAAATGTACCACTCCGCCCACTTTAGAGATGGAGTTATAATATCAATATACTTCACACGATCGTGCCCAAATTATGTATTTGGTTAAGCTATAACAGGATAAAGTTTTGGAAAAAAATATTGGAAGTCTAGACACGCCCCTTCTGGTACCTCCCATACAAATGTACCTTTCCGTCCACTTTAGTGATGTAGTAATAATATCAATACACCCAACGCAATCGTGCTCAAATTCTGTATTTAGTAAAGCTATAACTGGATAAAGTTATGGAGAATAAATCTGGAAACCTAGACACACCCCTTCTCGTACCTCTTATACAAATGTACCACTCCGCCCACTTTAGAAATCGAGTAATAATATCAATATAATAGAAAATTATTTGTTTTACTGAGGGTAAGGGTATATGTAAGTCGGGTTGCCCTACTGAAACTTTCTAACTGGTTTCATTTACAAATCGGTTTATTTCTATAACTCAAGACTTAAACAATATCTTATATTGGGTGATGGTATTTATCAGTCAGTTTATCTGACTGAAATTTCTGTACTGGTTTTAATTACAAATCGGTTAACTTCAATAACTCAAGACTTAAACAATATCTTATAGTGGGTGATGGTATTTATCAGTCAGTTTATCTGACTGAAATTTCTGTACTGGTTTTTTACATTGCGTGACATTGGAAAAGAAGGCCTTCCGTCACCGGTTTCCTTAAGAAGGCCTTATGGATGCTTTCTAAAAGTAGGCCTCATGGAAACTTTCTATAAAAGGGCCCTATGGCTATAGGAAGGCATTATGAAAGGGGTGCATACACATGAGAAAATAATGACTTGCAAATAAAACAATAACTATACAGTGCACCCTCAAATTATTTTATTTTTTTTGAGAGTGCGGTTATTTTTAGATATTTCTCACTTCTATATAATTTTCTCTATACTTACAATTTTTTTTCCAACGACAGTAAACATTGCTGGAGTTTGAACCCACTACCTCGTGATTGTTAGTCAGCCATGCTACTGTCTAACCTATGAAGATGCATTCGAATTGTGTGGTTGAAACTAATGATGCACTGTTTTAAGAAAAACACATGAACACCTTTCACGGATATAAAGAATTTTTTCCATTTGGAAGACATGCCATGCCCCTTATATTTGGAAGCGGGAGGGGATGTGTATGAAATCCCTCTGCATTCTTTTCAAAGGCCTCTAGCAAGCCTTTATAAAAGTTGAAAGAAAACGTATGAACGATTCTTTCCATTTAGAAGGCATGCAATACACCTATTATTTGGAAGCGAGAGGGGATATGTATGAAATCCCTCTGCATTCTTTTTACATGCCTTTGGTAGGTCAGTCCATAAAATGCCTAAATCTGATGAAAAATCATGCGATCTGTATTCCTTATTTGAAAAGTTATTCCCAAATAATGACTACTGCATGCATTATATGAGGAAGGCCTCTCAAATTCCGCCGCTGGGTATCCATACAAGCACACACATATGCAATCACATAAATACCAACACATACCGTCATGGTGTCCCAGCGGCGGAATTTGAGAGGCCTTCCTCATATAATGCATGCAGTAGTCATTATTTGGGAATAACATTTCAAATAAGGAATACAGAACGCATGATTTTTCGTCAGATTTAGGCATTTTATGGACTGACCTGCCAAAGACATGTAAAAAGAAGGCAGAGGGATTTCATACACATCCCCTCTCGCTTCCAAATCACAGGGGTATTGCATGCCTTCTAAATGGAAAGTATTGTTAATACGTTTTTTTTCAACTTTTATGAAGGCCTGCCAGAGGCTTTTGAAAAGAAGGCAGTGGGATTTCATACACATACCCTCTCGCTTCCAAATATAAGGGGTATTGGATGTCTTCCAAATGGAAAAAATTGTTAATTTCCGTGGAAGGGGGTTTTTTAAACAGTGTATCATTAGTTTCAACCACACAATTCGAATGCATCTTCATAGGCTAGACAGTAGCATGGCTGACTAACAATCACGAGGTAGTGGGTTCAAACTCCAGCAATGTTTACTGTCGTTGGAAAAAAATGTAAGTATAGAGAAAAATATATATAAGTGAGAAATATCTAAAAATAACCGGTGCGCTCTCAAAAAAACTAAATAATTTGAGGGTGCACTGTATAGTTTTAGTTTTATTTGCAAGTCATTATTTTTTCATGTGTATGCTGGCCTTCCATAATGCCTTCTAATAGAAAGCATCCATAGGGCCCCTTTACAGAAAGTTTCCATGAGGCTTTCTTATAGAAAGCATCCATAAGGCCTTCTTATTTTCCAATGTCACGCAATGTAAAAAAAGAGAGGAAGAAAGAAGGCCAAGGAAGGCATACCGGATCCAAAAGAAGGCCTTCAAACTCATGAACGAAGGCCTTCCTTCTCATGATTTCCGCCGCTGGGGTATTGAGAATGCCATACTCCTCATTCATGTGCAAATTACACAGTCATTCGGTCATTTGCACAGACATACAAAGGCATAAAAAGATATGAATGGACAATATTTGTTGGTATGTTTAGTCGGTCGGTCCAGTTTGGGCTCCATTCTCTACAGAAGATTATTTGCAAAATTATTGCAAAATCAACATTTTGAAATTGAAATTGCTTACCACAATAATGCTCTTGGTTATCAAGTATGATTACGCAGTCCATCAAGACATTTGGACATAAACATTTACTTTCTAAGGACAGCTGTTTGGTGAGATCAAATAAAGATGCACATAGGAAACGTCACACAAATAGTGGTCACGTTACATATTACATGTGCATACACACATAAATGCTACTCTAATTGGCCGAAGCAATTAACGGGCTACCAGACATTGCATAGCCATATACATTTGGGATAGATTGACAGTTTTTTGCGTTTGTGAATGCCGCTAGACAACAAATAGGGGTTAAGAGTATATAAAATAATCTGGATAGTGATAGAATCAAGAAAGTGAAGGCCGAACTATTTTTCCCGAAGGTATAAATGTAATGGGACAGAACTCTGTTATGCGAAACGCAAGCATTAAGATGGAACCGGTAAAGTGGATAATAAAGAAACGGACAAATTTACACTTAACTTTTCAAAGAATATTTTGAATTCCACCCTATCAGTAGTGCTATTGACAAGGTGGACAATATAAAAGTCAACCCGGCAGCACAAAAGTGTTCAATAATATACTCAATGCATCTAAAGAGTGCGACCAAAATCGCACTAATATGAATTCCATAAGAGCTAGAGATGACACACATGGAACTAAAGTTATAAATTTAACCCAGTTTAAATTCAAACATCATATTAACAGAATGCTCTACCAAAAATATTTCTCACTTCCGAATCTACCACAGTAATATGTGCCCCGCAATCTGGCCTAATTTTATATATGTCACCTGGAAATTTAATCTCAACAAACTCAATATAGTTCAAATAAGTTACCAAATTTTCTTCAAGATTTAGCAAATATGAAGGCAAGAATTTGTTTTTCCATTTTTATACCATCACTCTTAGGGATGAGGGTATATATCGTTTGATACGAAAAAAAGTGTAACGCATTAAAGGAGACGAGTTAGACCCAAGTATCTTAACAGCAAATTCGTTGCGGGACTGCTGGTCAGCAGGATAACTCGAGTAGTCCTAAACGGATCGGCATGAAAATTTACCAGTATTAATATTTTTCAAAACGAACTTATGGGATTGTAAATGGGCTGAATAGCCCCACCCCTTCTGGTACCTCCCATACAAAATTACCTATTTTTGGAAAATTAATATTTCTTCCATAACTTCCAAACGGACAACTCGAGGTTTTTTGAATTTGGTCAGTTTATTTATCTTACAAAAGTAGACAAACCCTAAGAAAACCGAAACCTTTGCCCCACCCATTCTGGTACCTCCCATACAAATGACCGAATTGACCCTCATACTTTTACATACATATCTTTTTTGTTAGTAAACTGAATTCACTCAAATTTTGCGTTTGATGTTCGCTTATGAAAAGTTGAATTATGAATGAATATGGACTATATCGGTTCACGCCTTCTGGTACCTCCCAATCCAAAATACCTATTTTTGGAAAATTAATATTTCTTCCATAACTTCCCAACGGACACTTGGGGGTAATGAATATTTGTCGATAAATTTATGTTGTGACTAACTATTTGACACACCCCTTCTGGTACCTCCCATACAAATGACCAAACCCACCCCCATAGTCTCACATACATATCTTTTTGTAAGTAAAGTGAATTCACTCAAATTTTGCGTATGATGTTCGCTTGTGAAAATTAGACTCAGGAATGAACATGGACTATATCGGTTCACGCCTTCTGGTACCTCCCAAACAAAATTACCTATTTTTGGAAAATTAATATTTCTCCCATAACTTCCAAACGGACACTTGGGGGGTAATGAAAATTGATCGGTAAATTAATCTTCTGATAGAAGGCAAAACCTCAGAAAACCTAACTATTTGACACACCTCTGTTGATACCTCCCGTACAAATGACCGAACCTACCCCCATAGTCGCACATACAAATCTTTTTTGTAAGTGCACTGAATTCAGTAAAATTTTGCGTAAGGTGTACGGTTATGAAGATTTTAATCAGAAATGTATATGGACTATATCGGATCACCCTTCTGGTACCTCCCATACAAAATGAGTTTGTTTGGAAAATTTATATTTCTCCCATAACTTCTAAGCCGGCATAATCAAATTTGGTCAGTTAATTTATCTTGTGATAGGAGGCAAAGCCTCAGCAACCCTAACTATTTGGCACACCCCTTCTGGTACGTCACATATAAATATATGGAATATTTCCCCTTAACATACGTATCATTTTTGTATGTACACTAAATTCAGACAAATTTTGCCAAGGTAAGCGATCACTGAACGTTGACTTACGAAAAAAATAAGACATGTGCTGCCCCTAATTGTACCTTCTGTACAAATAGGTCAAATTTTGTATGTTTTTGATCTACATGCAGACAGAAAATAATATATAAGTAATTTTATTTTAAAAATCTATAAATTTCAATTACTCAAGACTTAAACAATACCTTATATTGGGTGATGGTATTTATCAGTCAGTTTACCTGACTGAAATTTCTGTATTGGTTGTTATGTATTTATATTGATACAGAGTGTAAACTATAAATAGTTTATTTTTCCGATGGCCTTAAGCAACAAATTGCATAGAAACGTCCGGCAGTTCACATACTCTGCATCAGAGATGTTACAGAATCTTAATTATTTCAAAACAGATACCGCCTTACGATATACTGTTTGTGGTTAATTTGTCTTGTTGGCTCCATGATGGACATTTTGTTGCCTTTGATAGTTTTTGTTTTGATTAGATTTCCATACCATAGGCTATCTTTTTGTGTGAATGGCTAATATGGAAGCGCATCTATGCCTATGGTAACGATTTTGTCAACCATTTGATAGACATTTTATGGATTTTAGGCTACTGATTGAATGGTTTGATTAAAACTCGTAAAAGCCAGAAACTCCTGAAATTCATATAGCAAATTATTTTATAGTGTTTAAATTGTTTACTCAGGAAGACGAGATAGGGACGACATTAAGCAAGAGTAACTTTTGTAAAATGAGAAAAGTAGCAGCAGGCGATAGAGGTTAAAAGGTTACAGAAGTAGTTATAATTACGAACTGGTCACATTTGAAGATTTGCACAAAAAGCTTTTTAATATTTTTCATTGTATCCGTCGCTTGAATAAATGTAGACGGTTGTGTGGGGACTCGAACCCCGATCAACCGTACCATAGACGCATATTCTGACCATAATGCAACGGTCGTTTTTTCATGTGTATAATAACCATAAAATATACCGAAAAAAATTAATTGTCGTTTTCATCGTGAAGTTATTGTATTATATCTCCAATTTATTGATCGGATGCCACTCTCAGAAAACCTGTCTCTGTTCGTCTACTAATTGAACCAGTAAAAAAGTTTCAGTAGGGCAATCTGACCTACATGTACCCTCAGTAAACCATAAACTGTTCTATTATATTGATATTATTACTCGATTTCTAAAGTGGGCGGAGTGGTACGTTTGTATGGGAGGTATCAGAAGGGGCACGGCTAGACTTCCAATCTTTTTCTCCAAAACTTCGATCTCTAAAGTTAGCGGTACCAGATGGGTATGGGAGGTACAAGATGGGGCGCGGCTAGACTTCCAATTTTTTTTCTCCGAAACTGTATCCTGCTATAGCTTTACTATATAACGAACTTGGGTACGATCCCGTTGGGTGTATTGATATTATTACTCGATTTCTAAAGTGGGCGGCATGATGTATTTGTATGGGAGGTACCAGAAGGGGCTGGGCCATATAGCCCATTTGCCATACCGTAAGTAGTTTTGGGAAAACATTAACTCGTGCAAAATTTCAAAATATTTGGTTGCCTCTTTCGAAAGTTATCATTTGCACCAGCCGGACAGCCAGACGGACAAACAGGCGGACATGGCTCAAACGACTTAAAAAGTCATGAATCGAATTTGGTTCAAAGAAACCTAGGTTCTAAAGTGACTCCTTCTATGTGTTACACTTTTGGATCGTATCAAATGATATCCTACCCGTAGGGTGGGGTATAAAAATAGAAAAATTCTCTTTTTTTGGTCAGAGCACAATCATGACAGTATTGAGATTCCATTAGATTCAGTTAGGTTCGAAAAATTTCAAGACATTTAGGCAGCTACCGAATTGATATACAGCCAATTCGCTATTCTATGATTTTTTTCTGCAGGGCTTTGGTGCTTACTATAGTTTTTATAGTTAAACGGCCTAATCTAATGGCGTGTTTTCCAACAAGTCAATGTCCCATTAAAGTTCCTCTAACTGCAGATACCCTACTTAGTATCTTGCTTAGTACTCTTTTTTGACCCATTGCCTGATGCGCAGATATCTGAGAGAGATCGGGAAGCCAACACTTTCATTTGACAGCAGAATATGTGCGGCAGTACGCAAAGCAATTGCCCGGAATTTTGCTATGTTCCGGGATCCAGAAGAGCCTTATGTCTAAATATTTAGCCATTTACCTTAATGATGAATGACATTCCTTTACCGTCAGGGAATGAGTGATCGATCTTCTAGTTTGCTCCCGTTCCCGACACACAGTGGCAGCATATTGCGAATTCTATGACAACTGTCGGAACGGGATATGAAAAACCACGCTCAGACAAGCCTTGGTACGATGAAGAATTTCGCGAAATGTCTGAGGAAAAGGATGCTGCATACAGGGCAGTACCACAGCCAATGGCAACGCGTGCTGTGACGGAGCGTTATAATGAGGAAAGAAGGGAGATGACACGAGATCATGCGGAAAAAGCCTTTATGAAAGAAAAGAGAGAGCCAGGATTTCGAAAATTACAGTGATAGATGTGAAACCCGAAAGTTCTACTAAATGGTAAAAAGCAAAGGTTTTGGAACAGGCATCTTCGAATGTAAGGACAGTCACGGACACTCAGAATGTGCTGCAAATAATGAGGAAAAACTTTCGTTCTCTTCTCGTTCCCAACGGCTGCATAAGTGACAAAGTCACGCCAATCATTGACGACGGAGTAGATTGTCCACCACTGAGCCACCAGTGCCTCAGCTCATAGATTGAAATCTGAGTGTTATATGTCCTGTGCATTCGACATTCCGATACGATAGTCCGATATGGCTGAGTTTTGTATCCCCTTGAAGTTGATACGACTTTGAAGGATGACACTGACTGACACGAAGTCTACAGTGAAATAGGCAAAAATCAGACTGAGCATTTTTCTATCAAGCGAGATAGCCTGTCATGTGATCTCTTTAACATCGTTATAGAGATGATCATGCGGAAGACTGCAGTGAACAGGACTGGTACCATCTTTAACAAAAGTCACGTGTTATTTTCTATAAATAATTCATCTTGACAAATGTCCGAATAAATTTTATAAAATTACATCAATATTTCTGGCAATTTCTTCTTAATTTGTGTCAATCTAAACCATATAGGTAAAAGTGCATGAAAGTACGTCGGCAAAAGCCAAGTTTAATCCAACCTTAAGCAAAAAAAATAAAAAATAAAACAAACAAAAACCACACAAACGTGAAAAAACGATGTTCAAAAAAATACAGACATAGTGAAATCTCGTAAAATAAACACCACTGACATTTTGCTATGCAACCACGCAAATAAATGACAATTTTCAGTGGAATCCTTTGGACAAATAAACTTTCTTCATTTATACACAGAAGTACAACGCCAGCTATTGCATACGAAACCAAATCACGGACACAAACCACAAAACAATAAGACCGCAGTCAACGCTACTGGAAATGCTCACACTCTCGCTCTCACACCCACATGAGAATGAAAGCAAGAAACGTTTTAATAAAAGACATTAAAAAAAATCAACGCCAAAATCAACGGACCATTTCATTGGAATTTGTCTTTTTTCACCACAAAATGTCCAGCATGAGAAATAGAAATAAAACTGAATACCAAAGTAGTAAAAACCATTTAAATATACAAAACAAATGTTTCGTTTTTCTACTAAAAGTAACCTCCTGAAAATGAAGGCGTCATCACACCATTGCAGCAAAGAAAGGATGACATTCCCTGGCCATATATCCTTTTGAGTCATGTGTTCTGTGGAGCCACAACAGCAACAAAAACACAAAGAACAGTTTAACAGTCGCCTAAAAAATTGCGCTTTAATCCTCTTGGAATTTGAATAAATGTTCTACTATCAGGCTTAGAAGTAGCAACTTTTCTACTGAGTGTCAGCATGAAGATGAGTTATTTTAACATCATCCAACTCTACGACATCGTTACCGCTGGTGTCCATGAATGTGATGTCCTGCTCAGTCTGTGGCATTAACGCTGATGAATGTCATTTTGCTTAAATTATAAGCAATTTGCATTGTTAACGTTCGTATTTTATTTTTTACATTTTACTTGAAGAGAAGCTATGAGCATGGTAGTCATTTGGTCTAAAGTAGTTTTGCTTTATTGTCTCTTTTTTAGTGTATTTGCACTATAACAAATGGTTGAATATTATGGAGGTGATATCGCTTTGGCAACACTTGTGTTATAAGATAGTTGCGCAGATATGGTGTTTTCGATTTTGTTTTTTTTAAGCGATAAAGGAATGAAATTTTAATAAATTATTTTTCGAATTAGCTACTTTTTTGACGATTTCATATTTGATAAATGGTTTGTGATTGCTTTGGACTTTAATGTATCAGCAAAGACTATTCGAAACAAAGATGAAAGTTTCAGTCGTCTTTATATATTATAACAGTATAGCGACTTTCGATGTCTGCATTAACTACACAACACTCTTAAAGATATGCAAAATACCAAATGAACGCCGCATTACATGAAATATAAAGCAATTTCTCACAATGTCCTTAAGCTCATTAGCGAATGTTTGATTACAATTTATATCCTTGTAATCCTTTCGTTGTTAAGAAAAGACAAAAAGATAGGATGCTGCACAAAATCTTTGAAAAAAAAGATCACAAAAAAATTTGGAATATTTTCTAGAAATAAAGCGGAAATCATTTGACAATATCATGTCAACTTGACGTAGCTGGCATTATGTATCCAGTATATAGTAAATGTTTGAAGGGAATTAAGATCAATGCGAATGAAAAATATTTAAACAATATGGGAATTAAATGTAAACAGAAATTAAATGTTTTTAAATGAATAATTATTACAAATTTGGTTGATGTATCAAAAGGAATTTAAGAATTTTATTTTGAGATTTAGGTTGATATACCACTCAACGCTTTTCTGAGTGAGATGTTTAATAACACTATGCGACAATCAAAATCGGAATGGGATGAAACCAACGGGAAATGTTATATCGGTCAAAAACAAGTTTCGCAGGGTCGCGTCTACGAATCGAGATATATCCATTTGAAGTTAGTAACTATCATATAGGAGAATATCTCACGTTTTAGGCTCATTTGTTATATTATTGTTATGTGGTGGCGTATGAATATCATAAGTAATATTCCACTTAAATCATACACACGGAGTACAACAGTTTTATTGTAACTGTTACAAAATAAACCCAGTTCAAAATCATTTGATGAATGGGAAAAGGAAACTGCTGCTTATATAGAAAAACGTTATATGAACAGATTAAAGGAATTGTAATTTTTAATTTTGTTAAATTTTTTTGAGCAAAATCGGACTAGTGGTTCTCTAGACAATATGTCAAAAAAAAGACCACCAAAGGTGACAATTTCCCCTATATGATAGTTACTAACTTCAAATCGATATATCTCGATTCCTAGACGTGACCCAGCGAAACGCCGGGACACGTATAACTTCTTTTTTACCTTTCCGATCACTGACCCCTACCATTTTCTCACAGTGTAATCAAATCATCAATCTACGAATCACATTATTGTTTATAGTTTTACAGCACATCCATACTATATAAGGATAGAACGGCAAATGCACTACGCGCTTTAACTCTCCCACAACACTCACAAATATTGCGCAAACTTTAAAAAAAAGAAGGAACAAAATCATTTACTCTCTCTCTAGCAGTCGATCGTGGTTATCGCACATTGCATCATTGCTAGCCACACACTAAAAAAAAATAAAATAAAAATGTGTGACAAGTGGGAGAATGATTTGTTGTTGTAAAATATAATATTTAAAATTTTCCTTATTCTTTTCAAAAATGATCGTATTGCAAATCTATATTTTGTTTTCTCTAATTCAATGTCTGAATGAAAAAACGCCGCGTAGTGGTTATTCAAATCGAACTCTATATTTTTCGAAGTACATAAAGAGAAGAAGAGAGTTGGTCTCTAATGGCTGCTGTTGAATTCGAAATCCGCCTGTGGAAATGAAGCCCTTTTTTCTTCTACTTCTTATTTGTCAGCAACATCAGAATCACCCACTAGTTGCCGCACGTTGAAAAGATTTTCAACCGCTTTGGTCTTTGTGCTCCTTGGATCGTTCGTCAAACCAATTTTAGATAACAGCCGAATACTTTTTGAGTTCCAGCATTTTCAAGCAAGCGTACAACGTGTTCAAGCCAGCGCATTCGGTCTATTTGAACGCGCTTGACTATATCGATGTAGTCATACAGCTCATGGTTCATACGACGTTACTTGCCGTTAACAATGATGGGTCCAAATATTTTGCGAAGTATTTTTCTTTTGAAGCCGCCCGGAATAGATTTATCCACTTGTGCCATTACCCAGGATTCTGCGCTGTAGAGCAAGTCAGAAAGGATCAGTGTCTGGTAAAGTAAGATCTTTGTTCGTAAAGAGAGGGAGCTTTGTCATTAAATCGAGTGTCATATATATCTGGTCGGATCTGAGTTTACTAGGTCTAGAGCCACACTGATAAGGTCCAATCAGGTCTTTCACATAACACACTAACACACGGTGGTTGGTGCACACACTTGAATTTGCCTTTTACAAAAACAGACCATTGAACACTGCGATTCCAACATCGGGCATGCGTTCCTTTAGGCAAATCGGATTTATGAGCTGGTGCATGCCCGCTGCTAGCGATGGGTAAAAGACTGATCACGCGGAAGTTGGTGCATTTCATAATAAGATCGCATTTCATAAGAAAAGGACATATGACACTTAGATTCCAACATCGGACATGCATTCCTTTAGCCAAATCGTGTTTATGAGCTGGCGCATGCTCAAATTCTGACAATACTTTACGAAAATGTTATAGAGCATCGCACCCAAAAGAGAGAGAGAGAGTCCTGAGATACGCCATAAAATTTCTTGTGCTCGAGAGAACTTTCCCAGCCCGTTCCTGATGGTTCGGTTTCGGAGAAAGTCGCCTAAATTCCAACTAAAATTTCTATGAAAACCCAATCGTGAAAAATAGAATGTCCCTTATCAAAGCGTAACCCAAAAATGTCCGCCTAAGCTATCCCTAAGGTGTATTATCCTTTAAATTATATGTCGCATAGTTTTAAATTATATTTTATAGTTTCAAATTCCTTTTAATTGAATAAAACATTCATTCATATTAATGACATTAATTCAAAGTTTTACATATTAAAATGTTGTATTTGTTAAAAGTCTTCTTAAGACGTTAACTTCATTTGACATTAATGGTCAGCAAGATGCACAAATATACAATTCTACGCATTTAGCAACGATTGCGAACTCCCTTTTATTCAAACATAAAAAAGGTTATATAAAAAATCATAAATACGTAAATCATTTTCCAAACAAAATAATGTAAAAAAATACACCCCATAGAAGAAACTATAAATCCGTAACTGTCATAAACAACGATATACATTCACTGAGAGGACACTGAAATTAATGGCATCTTTTTAAGATAACTCAATAAAGTAAAGTGAATAGGCCAAAGCTTAAATTCGTACAAACTGCTGCCTTCAAATGGAACTGCTGCGATGGAAAAGATCTAGCTATGTTGACAACAGCTAAAATCCTTCTATATATCAGATATGATTGAATGAGCCTCTATAGAAATGCGAGTGTATGGGAGAGAACAAATACCTAAGGACTATTAGGTATGCATTTTCTTTGAAAATGTTCAATCGAACTCCCCCACATACATACACATACATAGCGAGTCATGCAATGACACAAACAGCATTAAAAGCGATTTTGGCAGAGAAACGACCTACGTTCGGTGGTGCCATAGAGTATTACAGATCATAGTTCATCATTCAAGTTATCTGATGGAGACACATTATTCGCACTTGGTTGACCGGGACAAAAAGGGAACATAAAGGCAAACACACATACACACATGCATGAAACGTAGATGCATACAGATACCAAAACAAAACCAAAGCTTTTGTTACAAGGCCCATTTTAGGCTGTTGGCAACACCCTCCCAGACTCTTTTGTGCTTTAGGTAAGAAATTATGACAACAACAATAGTAACCACATCTACTGGGAAAATAATGCTCCAATTTTCTATTTTAATATTAGCATTCTCTTATATGACAACAACCAACCCCAGGGACCCAAGAGGCTTTGTGGCCAGTAGCAAAATCGTGTCTTAAACCGACCCCAAACACCAAAACAGCACAAGTCTCTAAATCCAAAAACCGAAGCAAAATCAAAGTTTTTATGTCCCTTTACAACATTACAACGATGGGGCGGGGGTGTCAGCCTTATAATTGAGGGGTAGTATTTTGTTTAATTTTTAAATTTCATTCATATGTATGTGTTTGTTTTGTTGGTTTATTAGCTTAAATGGTGTATTGTCCCTTTCCCTTTGGCTAGTTGCGGCACCCAAGAGCCTTCACGCTGGTAAGGGGAGCACATGTCACCAATTGATATTCTCAGTTCTTGGGTCACTTCTGTGTGATTTTCTATGTGCCCATTTTGTCCTTTCGATATGTTGTTGGTTTGTCGGTAAAACCTCATTGAAATGCTTTAAGTGTTGCGTTGCGCTATAAATTCTAAATAAATTGAAATTTACCCCATGTATGTGGATTCTTTGTCTAAAGTAATGCGGTTTAGTCACTTATGGTTTTTGGCCAAGGACGTGCGTATGAATGCAAGTGTGTGTGTGCTCAGACGAATTTTCTTATGAATATGATATGGCGTCCGCATTTGTCTTTTTAACATAATCACATATGAGCATGTATGTGAATTCACTCGAGGGCGGATTGACTAGTATAGAATATTTTAAAAGCATGCATGGGAAAAATTTCAATTAAAATGTGGATATACGGTGGATAATTTGACATATTTTTTTTTTAAATTTAGAGAGATGGAGCCTTTTTAAGAAATAATAATTAATGGGGCCAGCAGTGGCACGCGATCCGTGGTTCGATTCCCGGCTCCAGTCATCTACATTTTGCTGGTCACTTCCATGTTGTAGACAGCAACTTCGCAGTTTAGTGTCGAGTCAATCTTCATGTCTAGTAAAAGCTTCTCAAACAGTGAAGTTCGCAAACGTCGATAAACAAGTAGGTGTCGTTTGTTGTGAATCTAAAACAAAAAGCGTATTAATTCACAACAACGCGAGAAGCTATCCCATAACTCATTCATGGGGTGTAAGGGGAAAATAGTAAGTAAGTAATTGCTAAGCTCATCAAAAAAATTAAGTACAAAAGATATAATAAAATGTTATCCATGAAATTTTATCCATCAAAATTTTTTAAGACACACGGTGGAAATATTCAAAAATAATCATAGTTTGCGATTGCCACTAACATTTTTGGAATATACAAATTAATCCCTAAAGTAATTGTTAACATTAAATTCCAACAAAGAAACATCAGCTGGATTAAAAATTTGCAATACCCCCATATACAGTCGTCCCAAATTTTAAATCTGCCCTCCAACATACTTTATGATTTAGAACATTCGCATATATTTAGTTGTCTATTAGTATTCATAGCCTTATGTCACATATCATATTTAACATATTTGTATTTGTTCAAAGCTAAAACTACAACAACAAACGTATTCCTTTAGATGTAAACGGAAGTTTTTCATGGAAAATAATTTATTTTTGCTGTTGTTGATTTACATTGTATGTTTTACATAAAAATTCTTGAGTGTAGATGCCACGAGAAATATACGAACTCATACATAAACACATTTGTAATGTCTGTGGTTTCTTTGCGACCCATATGCCCATGTGCAGAAATAGGAAAACGTGACCTTTGCCCAGTGCGGGTGATGTAGCTGTGTAGCCTTAAGGTTTCTTAAGAATTTAAGCCTGACATTTGTTCACTTAAGTCTTAAGTCAATGACCTAAACAAACATGTTAGGAAAAGTTAGGGCATAATAACATCGAATGCCGGCGTATTATGCAGTTGCTCATATTATTTTTGCAATTACTAGTTCGCAAACCCCATTTTTCTTTCTCATTTGCAAACGTTATAAGGACCATGATTTTAGGATATGTACCTGGAGAAGATGCGACTATCCGACTGGCGGTTTTAATCGAAAAATACAAGGCTGACATCACAGCCAACCAGGAGATGATATGAATAGTACAGGGATGCTCCCGACTTAAAAATTGCGACATATACTACAGCTGCCGTGCAGAAAAGCACGAATTTGGATGTTGATTCAAAGTCGGCACGAGACTTCGACATCTGGTTCTACATCACGCTTATTTATGCAGATGCCCTGACGTAATATAAAGATACATTTTACGAGTGCTTAGAGTAAACATACAACCGCTGACCTGGGCATGACATTAAAATTGCTTAGCGATATTTTAATGCGAAAATAGGAAAGAAAGATGCTCCTGGTTCACTAGTCGGAAAATTCAGTCAACACAACAACACCTCCGTGTACGGATTTAGACTGCTAAGCTTTGCGACGGTAGTGAGTGATTCCCACATAAAAATATTTACAAGGCAACATGGATGTCTCCTGCTCTAAAGATAAGAAAATAGATTGATCACGTGGTAATCGATGAATGGCATGTCTTAAACGTTATGATGCGTGATGCAACTATAGATTTTGGTCACCACCTCAAAGGACGCTTGACATTGCACACAACTGTGATAGCCAATGCCTACTCCAACAACTCTTTTAATTACTTCAAACAAACCCCCTAATTCTGATGCAACCCAGGGTGGCATCATATTGCGAATTTTATGACCAATGCTGCAACGATCGTACTTGGTTATTAAAAACCACATTCAGACAATCCCTGGTACGATAAGGAATGTTGCGTAATGTCTGAGGAAATGGATGCTGCATACAAGTTAAAACTGTAGTCAATGTTACCACGTGCTGTAACAAAACAATATAGCGAGAAGGTTTTTTTCGGGTAGAATATGCGCCTATGTATGATAAACAAGAGCCAGGACATCGCAAAGTACAGGGGTAAACATGAAACCGGAAAGTTCTACCAAAAGGTTGAAAGCAAAGGTTTTGGAACAGGTATCCTGTAAGGACGTAGATCGACATCTGGTCACGAACATGCAGAGTGTGCCGAAAATATGGAGGGAACCCTTTAGCACTCCACTCGTTCCAGAAGGTAGCATAAGTAATAATATCACGCCGATTGTCGACGATGGAGTAGATTGTGGACCACCGAGGCAAAACGATATCAACACGGCAACTGCACGGCTTATAAAGCTGCGAGAAGCAATGGAATCCAGGCAAAGCTTTTTAGGCCCGGAGGCGATATGCTGGGAACGTGCTTGCACCAGCTCTTACATATGATTTGGCAAAAGAAGTGAGTGTTCTATGTCCTGTGTTTAACAAATGCGATCCAAGTGTGTGCACCAACTATCGCGGGATCAGCCTTTTACCCCTTGCATATTAGGTCCTGTCTATTTAGTATGTTATGTGAAAGACCAAAGCTCAAAATGCAGATCGATACCTGCCATCTGTATATCGATTACATAGCTGCATTCGACAGTCCGGTACGACAGATACTTTTAGTTGCTATGACTGAATTTTGTTGTCTCCGCAAAGCTGATACGACTTTGCGGGATAACACTCACCGACACGAAGTCTTCCGCGAAAATAGGACATTCATTCATTTTCTAACATACGAGGCTTCAGACAAGGCGATAGTTTGTCGTGCGATCTCTTTAATACCAAAATGGAGATGACCATGCGCGAGGCAGCAGTAAGCGTAACTGGTAACATCTTTAATAACAACATTAATAGTAACATTCTTTAATATACATAGATATTATTGCCCGATGACCGCTGAATATTACTGCGGCATTTCCAGCATCGATAACGGCAAGTTCTTTGCCGAATGTACTGTGAACTGTATGAGCTGTATTATGACATCGACGTAGTAAAGCACATTCAAATAGACCGACTGAGATGGCTTGGACATGTTGTAAAACTGATGAAAATGCCCCAGCTTGAAAAGTCTTAATCAATAAACTTGGCGGCAACCAAAACTACGTTGGCTGGAACGTTTGAAAGAGCTACAATCTAAACTTGGTGTGAAGAACAATCCTCGCACAAGACCGATGTGCTGTTTCAACACTAGAAACTTTTTTTTTATTCATTATCCTGTACAATACATAGCCAATTGAATTTTGCCTCGGCACCATGTGGCATTATTGAGGCATGCTGGCAACATTATATTTCATGTATTTTTAAATCTAATTAATAAAAAACTGAAATTTTAAATAATAAAATATAATAAAATAAATAAATAATTACTTTTACATTAGAAGGTGTTTTGTAGAGATGTTTCCTACAGGTTTGTAATACTCTCTGCATACCTATAGTAGATTTTCAATGTGTTGACCTTGAAACTTTAAATTTTTATGTAGTATATATGTCCAAGCTGTTACAGGACTCTTTTCAATCCATGTATCTTTTTACATTCTCAATGAGCTCTGCGTCATTTCTCTTCAGTTGCCAGCATGTTAAGTTTATTAAATATCGTTTTTATAATACCGATGAATGGATGCTGTTACAAATACAAAAGGTATTTAGTCATTTAATCGATACCTTTTCTATTTAATTATTCATCAAATTTATACTTCTCCACACAATTGCATTGTTCTCTTTCACTTTCAGCTCATTCATTACAACAAAATATTTTATCCTAATTATTTTGTCTTTACACTTATTTAGACGCTATGTGTTTTGTATGCATTTGTGTACTTTGTGGCAATATAATTTCCCCACAACATCACACCACAATCATGCAACATTCAGTGGTCAAGTTCAAATAGGCAAAATGAGATGTTTCAACAGTTGTGTACGTCCGAGTGTGTTGGTGTTCTGTGTTTGCATACAACATTGGAGGCTGCAACATCATTATAGCTATCGTCATCATCGTGTGGTCTACACACTACTTGGTGGCACAACAACATGATTTACCCAAAACACCCAACACACCGACAAGATACTCGGCCAAATCACTTGAAGCTTACAATGATGATTTTGTCATTAGCAACCATTTGCAGCAACTTGCAACAAGGATACTACCGTGTTGTAAAAGGAGAATGAGAGACAAACTGGCTGCGAGAGAGTCTCGTAAATCATATTTAATTACGTGATAAATCGTTGCTATTTGCAAACATTAGAGAGATGCAAACATGCAATGAAGTTAATAAATGCCAAAAAATGTTAAATGAAGTTGAAACAAAACACAGAATAACATGACAGGAAACTTTATCTGCCACAAAGCAGCAGCAACAACAAAAACAAACTTTAATTGAAAGATTAAAGATTTTATGTCTGAGATGGTTCGTCTTAACGACGTACATAGTACATACGTCTGTAATATATGCATGGATGTGTGTGTTTGTGCTAAAAGTCAGGAAGACCGATGACTTTTATTGAAAATTTTACAAAAGTTTTCAAACGTAAACTTTCGATATTTGTCATGGCTTGTTGGTTGAAGCTGAAGTCGCATGTTAGATAGACAAAACACACAAATATTTGACAGTGGTTTGTTATACTTTGTTTACTTGAAATACTGGTTAACTATGCCTTAACTTAGCCTATCTAAATAAAAGTACAAGGTGGGCTAAAAGTAGTCATAAAATGTTGTTTGGCTCTCATTTTTTTTCTAATTGAAAAAGTTTGATTCTGTTTTTTTATTATGTTTGCTTGAATCTTTAGAATTTTATTGGTTAAGCCGAGAAGATGATATCTGCCAAATGGGCTCCGTCATAAGTGATTGCCATACGAGCTCGTTTTATGGCATTTTTCATCACTTTGGCGAGAACTTCGGACGACAGATTATCGCTCTCGTGTCGAATGTTGTCCTTGAGGGCTTCCAGGGTCTCGGGCTTATTCACGTTTGACAGGGCACTTCAAAAAACCCCACAAAAAAAGTCTGGAACGGTCAAAAATAAGAGTATCTTCCAATAGGATGACTTCTTTTGGCCCACCTTGTAAATGCCAAGTCAAATGAGCTGACTTTATTGCATTTTCGAAAAAGAATATATGTTTAATTTAGTGTTTCCCAACTTTTAGGTTGAGTGTTTTGTTCAAAATTATAGTGTTTGGAAACCAAGTCAGCAACGATGTTCCTTTTCGACTAAAGCAGTTCTAAAATAATCTCTAAAAATTAGGTTTTAAGTTAAAAGAAGTACTTAAGATTTCAAGGAAATGACAATATGACAGTAAAATCTGATCAAGAACTTAAAATTACTCAACGAAATTTTACTAATTCCGAGAAAAAATAACACCTTTGTATATCATCATCAAAACCCCTTAAAACTACTGTCCCTACTCAATGTTGCATGACAAACACAAATGTTGTATAGTGTATAGCACCTCCTTCCGGGCCATACGCCGAGTGTTCCTACAATCTTCTCATCGATTTCCTTTATTTTTGTACGTACATAATGACAGGTTACATGGTTGCAAGTGTCAACACAAGTTTAAAAGAAAAAATATGTGATGAAAATTTTCTACGATTTTCATGTTGCCAAATAAACAAAAAAAAATTAAAGCAGAATAACAAAAATACTGTGAGGAATTTCTAAGTTTTCGTACATTTTGTTCAGTCTCACTGGTAAATGGTGGAAGTCAAAGTGGGAGGAAAAAAATGTATACCCAGTTGGTTGTATATTTAAGTTATAAACCTTCCGTCTGTCTGATACAAAAAATATCCTTTTGGACCTTTTAAAGGTCCCATATGTTACAAATTGCTAAATCTTTGGAAACAAATTTACAATATAAACGAAATATTGACAAATTGCTTATCATTATCGCCAGTTTCTTTTGACTTTGCCAAATGTCATCTTTACACTGCTGTTAAAGGGTATTATGCGTTATTAGGTGCTGATATAGAGAACATGTTGCAAATGAATGTGGGTGGGAGGAAAAATGATTACGGAGATTTTTCGTGGTTATTGACGTATGGTAAATTTCAATATGATAAAGTGGTATTTTGAGGAGTATGAAAGCATAAATATAGAGTCGTTATTAATAGATAATACCATGGGTCCTTTTATAGTTATTTATACTTAAAAGGAAATTCATCTTTATTAATACTAGTTAAAGTTTGGGAATAACAATCCTTTAAATTTCACTTTTTCGCAATATAAATATTTTATTTCAAAACTTTTCAAGGGTCATTTCTATACTGTTCAAATACTTGAATTTTTTCAGAAAACCGGTTTTGGGTTTATTCGAAAAATACCTTTTCCCAACAATTCGGGGTCCGAATACACATTTTAGTAAAAAACGGGTTAGGTGGTTTCGTTTGGTTTTCCAGAAATTGTAAAATGGAACCAAAAATTTTATTAAATATGAATTACATATGAAAATATATGAATAGCGATGCCTTAATTCTAAATTTCAGGTTGATCAGTCAATCCAATCAGAAGTTATTAGGGAATATGAACTTAACAAATAAGTTGAATCTATATTACTCACAAACATTGAACGCGTTTCCTGTAAAACTTTTTATTATTGGACGCTTATTATACAAGATAAAGGCACTTAAGTTTTTCATTTGAATAGCCACGGCTTTCCTCCCATTTCAAGGTGAGATCCCAATCTATTTCAAGAAGAGAAGAGACTCTATATTTTTGTGATTTCCTAACTATTGTATGGTGATCATAAATTATGGCCCTTTTTGGATCGTGTACTTAGTTTATGAGATAACTGCACTTACAGTTTTTTATATGAATTTCGACGACTTCTCAGCCATACCAAGATCCCAACTATATGTTAGTTATTCCACAACTACTGTATGGTGTACGCAAAAATATACCTTTTTCGCTATTGGATGGTTAGTTTAGTAGATACGGAAATTGAAAGTTTTTTATATGAATACGGACGGCATGCCACCTATTTCATTTTCCAAAAAATTTTTTGCGTAAGGAAATTTCAATGAATGCATCCTTTGAGAATTGCCTAAAGAATGTAGGAACAGCATAAACAACCTTCTATGTCGATTTGTCTAGAATTAAACTGGCAATGTTCTGTAAAAATACTCCTTTTTATCAAAACCGGTTAACCGACATTAAAAAACCGGTTTAACCGGGTATTCGAAATTGGCATTATTTATGAAATCGGCATACGGTTTCGGAGAAAAAAATCGGTTAGACGGTTTTCGGTTTTGAACATTCTAGACTTTTCCCCAGCCGTACACATTTTATCATACCTCTTCATATGGTATTTATTATAAAATTTCATTTTACCATTTTTTTCGAAATGTCATTGGGATAATATATTTCCTAATTCTACTTAAGCTTACATACCTAGTTTTAGCCCGAAAGCTCATAAACTATAGGGACATACAGACGGACAACCCCAAAAAGGGGGAGTTTGTATGGAAGGGGGGAGAAGTATTCGTCCGATATTACTCATCTTACAACGTAAGCTCCCATTATAGGATTAAAGCTTGCATATACAATTTCAGATTAATATTTCCTAACCTTCGGCTATAATCGCGGGGGCAGCTACGCGGACACACCAAAAAAGGTATTTTGAATGGGAGGTGGGAGTAGTTTTTGACCGACATTGCTTATCATAGAAAGTAGCCTCCGCTTAGATATTGAATCTTGTTTTCAAAATGTCAGCTTATACCTCTTAAAATACGGCAGCAATCGCAGGCACAAAACCAAAAAAGGGAGAGGTTGTATGGGCGGTGAGAGAAGTTTTTGGCCGATCGGTCTCATTTTAATACTAAACCTGCATTTAGGGCAGCAAAGCTTGCGTACAATATTTCAGCTTGATTGCTCTTAAATTACTACTGTAATTGCAGGGACTGACATACGGACACCCCCAAAAATAGGGATTTTGTATGGGAGGTGGTAGTAGTTTTTTACCGATGGGTCTCATCTTACTACTCAACCTCCGCTTAGTGTAGGGAAGCTCACATACAAAATTTCAGCTTGATTGCCCTTAAACTACGGCTGTAATCGCAGGGACAGACCCAAAAAAGGGGGAGTTTGTATGGGAGGTGGGAGTAGTTTTTGACCAATCGGGCTCATCTTAGAACTTAACCTCCGCTTTGAGGATAGAAGCTTGCATTCCAAATTTCAGCTCGATATCTCTTAAACTACGGCTGTAATCGCGGGGACAGACGGACAGACGGTCACCTTTAAATCGACTCAGATTTCGATGCTGATCATTTATATATATATATTGTCATACCTACCACGCCTCCTTATGGGCGTTACAAATGGAAGAACTAAATGAATATACCCTTCACTCCGTTCATGCGGTGAAGGGTATAAAAATACGTATATTATGCTTGTGGCATTCTTTGAGGAAGTAATACTGAATGTATTGACCATCCGTACCCAAAGAAGGCATTTAAAATCAGATGCTGTTTAGGTTGTAAAGCCTTAACAGCATGACTGCGTTGTTAGTTTGAATGGATAACGTTAGTTATTCATTCATACTTCATAAATATTTTAAGGTACGTCTGCTATGAATATAATGTATTTTGTGGTTTATTATTATAATTAAGTAAATATTCACGATGAAATTATATTCGTCTATTATTAGTATCAAAATAAAAACAAAATGTGAAAGAAAGAGAAAAGCTTAGTGGGAGTACAATGGCATAGACCTCATTTGCAAAAAAAAAAAGATAAAATGTACCTACATTTTTTTGTATTCATATATATAGATATGAACAAACATATGAAGTGAAACGTATAACAGAAACCAACAGAAACATACCTTTTTCTAAATATTGGAGTTGAATCTGTCTTTAATTTTTAAGTACGTAGGACCGGCCTTGGCAAGTTGGTTAGAACATGCAACTACCATGCTGGAGATCAGTGGATCGATTCCTGCTTCAGTCATCTACATTTTTCTTCCATTGCCGGCCCCCTTCATGTTGTAAAGGGAAATTAATTTTTTTTTTTTTAAGAATGGGGGATTTTTTTATTTGAGTTGAGTTAGATTTAAACTTCAAAACGAATAAGCCGTTTTTGAAATATTCGGAAAAATAAATATAGAAATTTTTTATTATCAATAATTTGGAAATGGCTACTCCTCCTTTATCTCAGAACATTCCTCCGACCAAACATTGGAAGGAACAAGAACTATTCTTGAAAACGATTGAGCTAATGAAATTGAAATCGGAGAATTACAGAACAACAAAAAGAAAACGGATAACAGAATACAGATCTCTAGTGGAAAACAAATCCACGCATTTGAAATTCAAACGAGAAAACAATACTAAGCTGCCACCAGTTCTTCCAAGGCGACTGCTTCTCATGAAAATGAAACGAATTTAATGGACACAGAAACACACTCAAATATTGATGATGGCTTTTTATCGGCACGAAGTAAACGAAAAAGATTTTACACCAATCATTATTCTGCAACTCGACAATTGCAAACTCAACCTGAAGTAAGATCTGAAAATTTGTTTCTCTATACTCAGTGAAATAAACATTGAAGCAGACCAACAATCTTCGACGCAAAGAGAGTTACATAGTAGTAATTTAGTTTATGTTAAAAAAAAAATATAATTTCGGTCCTCCAACATTTATTTTCGATGTCAATATATATAGTTTAGTTCAGCAACTTAAAGCTCTTACAAAATTGTAAATAAGAACAAACGGAAGAGCAAACTCTATCTGAAAGATTCTTCAGATCATTCAGAAACGATGAATATTTTTAGAGAAAAAAAATTGAGTCATGTACTTTAACACCAAATGACTTAAAACGGATATCTGTTGTCTTCAGAGGATTATATCACCAGTCTAAACTAATTGATATAAAATCGGAATTAGATTTTTTAGTTCCAGAAGTAGTAGAAAATGTTTCCAAATTTCCTACAGATTTTTCTAGGTGTAATAATACAGAAAATGGGATATTTTTAGTAACATTACTCCCAGGCAAACCTTTAAGAGAATTATCTTGTCTACTTTTTCTTCTTGGCCAAAAAATTTCTCGGGAATTACCCAAAATCAACACCAGAATACCGCAATGCTGGCGCTGTCAATATTGGGGTCATTTTTCCAAGAATTGTAACCGACCATATGTTTGTATAAAATGCAATAACAATGCAATCTAGCTGGAGGTTGTACTTTTATATCTAGTATTGACAACTTGCCTTACTGTGCAAACTGCAAAGAAAAGGGCATCCTTCGAATTACAGAGGATGCCCTTCTTTCAAAAAGTATTTGCAGTTGAAAGAAAAATCAAAACGGGAACTTTAGGAAATATATAAACAAACTTCGGAAAACGTCAAGTAATGTACAAGCAGGGAAATCATTTGCACGTCTATTTCAAAACGGAACTGATAATAGTTAAAAAAATCTAAAAAAAACACCGATTTTTTGTCCAATTTCTGAAGATTGCAAACAAGATTTTTAATTCGGGCACAATTAGAAGGAAGAATATATAAGTTTCTAGAGTCTTACAAATCTCTTTCTGTGGAGGAGGCTAAAGGGCAATGCCCTATACTTTTGCAAGAAGTTAGAAAGAATTATGAACCGTAATTCTCTTAATTTGTTAACTTTTAATGTGAGATCACTGAGAGAAGTGAGTCGAAGATTAGATTTGCATTACGTTTTAAAAAATAAAAATATAGACATTGCTTTTATCCAAGATACACATTTAAGACAAAACCAGATCTTAATTCGAAACATACAACTTGGGGTGATTCCACCAACATCCCACCTTTATTCAGCAGGCTCCAACAGTTTTCTTTATAGTTTGTAAGAATTTCTGATTATGCCTCATCATTTCCAAATATAAATTCATTTCTAGACCACTGTATTGTGAGTTCAAACCTAATTGGCCTTATTGCTAGGAACTTCCAAATTTCTAGTCTCGTTCCGAAATACGAACTGGTATAATTTTAAAAATGATTTAGTATTATCTTCTCTATATCAATTCCCTGATGCTAATACAAATTTATCGAACATTGAAATTGACAAATTTTATTAATAAACTTGCGAAAAAAGTTGAGCGAATTAACCAGTACAGAAATTTCAGTCAGGTAAACTGACTGATAAATACCATCACCCAATTTAAGATATTGTTGAAGTCTTGAGTTATTTAAATAAATATATTTTTAATTAAAATAAAATTACTTATGTATATTTTTTCCCCTGCTTGTGGTGCAAAATCGTCCAAAACTTTATTTATTTGTGTAGGGGGTATAGGTGCCGGTTTGGAATTTATGTGAGAAATATTAATTTTTCAAAAAAATTTAATTTTGATAGGGGGTACCACAATAGGTGAACCGATACAGTCCTTATTCATTCCTAACTCGAATTTTCATACGTACAACTTACGAATAATTTGACTGAATTCAGTGCACTTACAAAAAAAGATATGTATGTAAGACTATAGGGGTGAGTTCGGTCCTTTGTGTGGGGGGTACCAGAAGGGGTGTGTCAAATAGTTAGGTTTTCTGAGGTTTCGCCTCCTATCACAATATAAATTAACCGACTAATTTTCATTACCCCTCAAATGTCCGTTTGGAAGTTATGGGAGAATTATTAATTTTCCAAAAATAGGTAATTTTGTATGGGAGGTACCAGAAGGGGTGACCCGATATAGTCCATATTCACTCCTGATTCATACTTTCATAAGCGTACAAATTACTCATAATTTGACTGAATTCAGTGTACTTAGAAAAAAGATATGTTTGTAATACTATGGGGGTGAGTTCGGTCATTTGTATGGGAGGTACCAGAAGGAGTGTGTCAAATAGTTAGGTTTTCTAGGGTTTTGCCTCTTATAATAACATAAATTAATCGACCAATTTTCATTACCCCCCAAGAGTCCGTTTGGAAGTTATAGGAGAAATATTAATTTTCCAAAAATAGGTAATTTTGTATGGGAGGTACCAGAAGGCGTGAACTGATATAGTCCATATTCATACCTGAGTCTAATTTTCATAAGCAAACATCATACGCAAAATTTGAGTGATCTCAGTTTACTTACAAAAAAGATATGTATGTAAAACTATAAGGGTCAATTCGGTCATTTGTATGGGAGGTACCAGAAGGGGTGTGTCAAATAGTTAGGCTCTCTGAGGTTTCGCCTCCTATCACAACATTAATTTATCGACCAATGTTCATCACCCCCCAAGTGACTGTTTTGAAGTTATTGGAGAAATATATAATTTCCAAAAATAGGTCATTTTGTATGGGAGGTACCAGAAGGCGTGAACCGATATAGTCCATATTCATACCTGAGTCTAATATTTATAAGCAAACATCATACGCAAAATTTGAGTGATCTAAGTTTACTTGCAAAAAAGATATGTATGTAAAACTATAAGGGTCAATTCGGTCATTTGTATGGGAGGTACCAGAATGGGTGGGGCACAGGTTTCGGTTTTCTTAGGGCTTGTCTACTTTTGCAAGATAAATATACTGACCAAATTCAAACATCCTCCGGTTGTCCGTTTGGAAGTTATGGAAGAAATATTAATTTTCCAAAAATAGGTAATTTTGTATGGGAGGTACCAGAAGGGGTGGGGCTATTCAGCCCATTTACAATCCCATAAGTTCGTTTTGAAAAATATTGATACTGGTAAATTTTCATACCGATCCGTTAAGGTTTTCTCGAGTTATCCTGCTGACCAGCCATCCAGCCAGCCAGCCAGCCAGCCAGCCAGCCAGCCAGCCAGCCTGCCAGCCAGCCAGCCAGCCAGCCAGACAGACGGACATAGCTCATTCTTCTTAAAAAGTTCTGAAACGAATTTGGTCTTAAGATACTTGGGGTCTAACTCGTCTCCTTTAATGCGTTACACTTTTTTTCGTATCAAATGATATATACCCTCATCCCTAAGGGTGATGGTATAAAAATCTTTGCACTGAAAAAATTTAAATGTTTAAAAAAGATCATAGTTTCTGATAATGCATAGTTTCATAGTTTCTGGTAATGATAATCTTCTTAAATTTAAGTACAATTGGCAAAAAGAGATTAAAAAATATATTATAGCAAGAATCCTCTTTATCTACTTCTTTCCAAACAAATTCAATTACTTTGATGAAAGACTTTCCAACGTGCACCCTACTCCCCCCCCGAAATAGTATTTATTATGCTGTATCGTCATTTGATATCCGATCGAAACATTTTTGACTCAGACGTCAAATTTTTATATTTTGTACAGATAAAACATTATTTTTTACTGAGGGTTTAAAATGTATCTATAATTTTTTCATACTCAATAAAAGTATATGTTTATCCTATACTGGGTATTCGATGCTGAGTATCAAACATTTGTTTTACATAAAAAAAAAGAGAATTATAGGTTTAAAGTATTTTTTATTTTAATTCCAGCTAACAAGGTTTATAATTTTAAACAATTTTAAATGTTTTTTGCGTTGTCAAAGCTCTTCCTTGAGAATTTCGGACATAAAGATGCTATAATATCTGAAACAAATTAAACATAAATTTTATAGATTTTTTTAATGCATTTTGTGCGATTCCACACATTATACACAACAATTCGTGGTTAATATTTTTACTGAAATGTTTAAATAGTCAGGCGAGATTATTTAATTAATTTCGTTACGGCTTTATATTTCCAAAACATTAAATTAATCAAATTAAGAAATAATATAAAAATAAACAATACATTTTTCAACATTTATACTTAATAGCACTAAACCTAAATTTTGCCATTTATTAAACAACATTTGCACGCAGACATATTCTATTGCATATGATTCAAAATTATTGGTTTTTCAGTAGAAGGTAATCCTACTTAATTATAATGCGACAATATTAAAAAAAGTTTCTGAATATTTTTTTAAGATCTTTGCAATATCATTCTAATAAATTCGTCCGTATTACTTTTCATTTTATTTGGTGATGCCAAATTTACAAGTTTTCTTGAAATAGTTGCGTCACGATTTGAATCCCATATAACCTTTAAAATTTTATTACATATATCTCGTAACAAAATTGAAACCAAAGACCCCAAAACAGTTTCTATTGCAATTTTAAGCATTGACCAATACGGGCATCGCTGAATTTTGTATATTTTTATAAGAAATACGATTAGTAGTTAATGCTTATTTTCACTTTGAAAATAGATAAATATAACCTGCTCATACTTATTATAATACAAAATATATGATTGCTTAAACTCTGACACTTTGTGTTTTGATTGTTCGTTAACCTCCACAACATTTATCGAATTTTTTTATACCACTTAAAAAGTACAAATGTTTAAAACTGTCTTCATAGGGCATTTCGAACACTTCGGGAATTTTACTCACAATGATATGCTGTTCTACTCACTACCCATCACACCCCAACATATGTTCTGTGACATTTTTTGTTATCGCTTTTACCACTTTCTCACTCCAGCAGCAAATGCCGTGCAAGTTTGTACCATGTAACCGGTAATGCAGTGTGTGTATAACAGTAGTTTTCTGCTATGAAAACGACATGCAGAGGTCGCTAAAGTAGAAGTCGATAATGTAGTGGTGTAAAAGGGAAATATTGTAGCATACTTTGGGGCGGTACAATTATAAAATATTCAAAATGTTGTATAACAGTCTAATAATTTTACAAGAGGGGAAATTTTGTGGTGAAAATCATCTTCAATGAAATTACGTTAATGACAAAAGAAAATGGGCAACAAATTGATGATCTGACATGAAATATGTTATTCACACCGCTATTGCACATGCTAATGCTTAATAAAAAAAAAAACAAAAAAATTTTTCCAACATTTTTTTTTCTTTGGAAGTGGTCTATGTATGTGTTTATACATATATATACACTCATGCCTTTGGATGTAGTATGTTAAGAGGACTTATCACAGAGTAAATGGGCTTAACCCTAGAAGGGAAATCATATTTTACACACACTAAGGGTAATCTTCGTCGAATCGACGAAGTCCTATTTTACTTGGAAATTCTTAGCAAAAAATCTAGCGTAACAGTCCGAAACATCACATTTAATCAATCATAGACTCAAGCGAAGAAGAAAACACAAAAACTTTATATTTTTAATGCTATTTGGTTTATTTTTGAGCATGTATCTTTTTAGCCCATTTTTTTTTTGGTCCCAAGTAGATACTAGTATTTAAAGAGTTCTTTTGTATAAAATAAAATAATCATGGCTTCTCAACTTGTGCAAATTTTTACACTTTATTTTATTAAATAAAACAAGAAAAACATCGAAATATTATTTCTTTGTATAGTAGGCACAAGTTAGAATTTGTGCCTCCCACATACAGGTATAACAAAAAATCTTTTGCATTTTTCTTTTTCCGCAAGAACGATTTTCACAAACTTAGCGTTTTTTTTTTCTTCTTGTTCATTTCCAACATTTGACAATTTAATAAATAAAGTTATTTTTAGTATTTTTTCTTCATTTGTTGATTAAAGAGGCTCAAAAAGGCCCGAATTAATTTGTTTAAAAACTTATGTCGTTGAACGGGATTCTTGATTTTAACATTCTTCTAATTTACAATTTCGTCCGAAATTTCTTCGCATTCGAATTGTTAGAAGCACGGGGTTGGTTCGACCAATTGCTTCACGAGTCGGTCCTCACCTTTGATGCAATATATTTATTCCTCGTCTTAAATCATTTTATTTTTAGTCGACCAAAAGTTTTATTTTGTTTCCCACGAAATGTTTTTTTACACATGATTAGTAATTTCGGAACAAATTTAGGGGCTCACGATTATTTTCATCGCCCGAATCTGGTAAAATATTGTCATCGCAGTCGTACTGCTCCTCATGCTAAAATACGTCTTTCTCGACATATCTTTCGATTTACTCGTCGATCATTGAATCGCAATTGGAGTCTTCAGTAGCATTTTCACAATTTTCAATTAAATCGTCTGATAATTCCGACAGTTGTAATATTTTAATTCAAAAAATCAAATAATTTGTTGATTTTGTGACTTTTTTGCAAGTGCAAAAAGTCACACAAAAGGTAACCTTCGTCGTTTCGACGACGCGAGATTTTGTTTATTGCAAAAAAAATAACACTTACGCCACAGTAATGCTATCATACGCTAACATAGCTTGAAAAAAACATCACAAATTAACGCTATTGCAAAAGACAATAGAATATTGTAAAAAATGAGAGAGACATTTGAAAAAAAAGAAACAGTGTTCGTCGAATTGACGAAGATTACCCTTGTAGGGTTAAGCGATGCTTTATATATATAAAAAGACGACGTTGCTCTGCCAATAGTTGTTATTTTAACCATTTCTTAGCAAATACATTTCAATTCTCTATTGGATTTTTAAATTACCCTACTGTATATGATGCCGTTTTGATTTTTACGGTATAAAGTCATTGACTTCTGCTGAGCTTTCTGTAGTTAACAAGATTTCTTCTGAGCGTTTTTTTTTAATTTAGTTATCATCAGAGTTTACACAATTGCCAGTGCACAAACATTGTTTTGCTGTTTATAGTAAAAAACACAATAATTTTAAAGTTTGCTGCAATGAACTCTATCTACAGGTTACTACGCAAATACTATACAATAAATGCGAAAATGTTGTAGAACATATTTCTAATAACTAGAGTTACAAATGAAAATAAAAACTGCTTTGTCATAATGCAAAGGTTTCGTATTTGTATTTGTATTAATCACATGTAAAAGCTGTAAATTGTACTTAATTTTAACAATTGTTTTTGCTATAAAATCGTTACTAACGTTTAAATAGCCGGCAGTCGTATAAAGTTTGTGAGAGCTCATAGTGGTCAAACAAAAGTACAAATTAGTAATTTGTGTAAATAGTAAAACAATAATTTCTCGTAAACAGTGTAAACAAAATGATAAGGTGTGTTGTAAAAGCAGAGAAAACACATTTTTAGAAAAAAATAATTTCTAGCTTTAAATTTAAATTCCAGTCTAAGGCATATAATAATTTTGATCTGTTCCGTACAAGTTTGCTGGTCTCAAGTTTTAACTCAAGGTCGCTGCAATCGTAATATACCGACTATACAAAATTTTCAATCCAGCCGGGTAATTGTTATAAAATTATACTTCATTACATTTGTGCATAAAGTAATAAAGATTTTTTCGTTAGTATCTCGGTCGTTGGTATGAACAGGAGAAATATCCTTTTATATTTGAACTTGGTGGCAAATGTATTTATGCTGAATATGGTTTAATGAAAAACGGTGATGTCAGTGTTTACAATTTTAATGTAAATGAACTGTAAGGACTATCTTCTAATTTATTTCGTTTGCATTTATGGTGATTTTTTTCATAATTTTAGTTCCGGCCAGCCATTTGATATATTGGGTAGCGCAAAAATCGTCGACTCGGGCAAACTTTCAGTACGGTTCAATTCTATGCCATGTAAGTTAATGAACACAAAAAACACTTATCATAACCTTTATGCACATACCCAATCATCACAATAGTGCAATGTGCAAAATGTAATACCATTATTTTGTCATCGCAGTAGTACGATTCTTTATACACGTCATTCCTGATCAATTATGAAATAAACATATATTTGAATTTGGCTCCTGCTGTGGCATGATGGTTAGAACACGCGACTACCATGCGGGAGATCCCAGGTTCGACTCCTGGCGACTTTAATTGCGGGCTCCTTGTCGGCAGCATCTTTGCAGTATAGTGTCGTGTCAATCGACATGTCTAGCACATATAGCAAATAGCACATATAGCAATCGGTAAACCCAGAGTGATCCTAAGCACGTCGGCTCAGAGTGAGCGGTACCCTGGTCAGCGTCTGACCCAGAATGGGCGGCTGTAATAAAATCCTGGTAGGAGGAGAAAAACGTGGTGCGCTGGGCTGGGAAAAGAAGTAAGAAAAGAATAAAACAAACCCCCAAAATTCTGACGACCACCGCAAAACGAATTAAGGACCATGATTTGAGGATATGCACCGAAGAATACAAAACTGACATAACCGCTTTACAGGAAATCCGGTGGACGGGACACGGGTGCTCGCGCATGAAGACTTGCGAAATCTACTATAGTGGCCATGCGGACAGGCACGAGTTTGGATGTGGATTTGTGGTTGGCAAGAAATTGCGACACCTAGTCTCACAGTTTAACCTGGTGTGTGAACGAATAGCTACCATCAGAGTCACGACAAAGTTTTTCTATATAACACTTATATGTGGCAGAAGAGAAAAGCAATGAGGACAAAGACGAGTTCTACGAGAGCCTAGAAAATGTATTTGACCGTAGCCCATGACATCAAATTTTTACTAGGCGTTTTTAATGCTAAAATAGGCAGTGAGGCCGCATTTGAGCCTACCACCTGAAAATTCTGTCTGCACACCGAAACGTTCTCTACGGCAAGAAATATGGTAGTTAGCAGCACTAGATTTGACCATAAAAATATTCATAAGGCAACATAGTTATCTCCAGGTCAATTGACGAGGAGGTAGCGGACGCCAACTCCAAACACCTAACTTAACTGCTCCGGAATGCTTCAACTCCTGATAATATTACCCCGCAGTATATAGCCGACCCTATAGAACGGACTACTCAAAGCCGTCTCAAGAAGATGCCTGGTACGATGATGGATGTCACAATGCCACGAGAGAGACATCTGCTGCCTACAGGGCGAAACTGCAGTCAATGACAACGCAAGCCGTTCTTGAACGGCACAGGGAGAAGAGACGAGAGGCAATTCGTCTTTTTAGACGGAAAAAGAAGGAGCTGAAGAAGAGACAGGATGAGTTCACAGAGTTACTCCGAAGTAGAGGGGAAGCCCGAAAATTCTACAAGAGAGTTAAGGACAGAATGCGTGGAACAGGGTTGCCCTCCTGCAAGGACAGCGATGGACAGCTAGTGACGGACCCGAATAACGTTCGGAAGATATGGAAATTTATTGGATACAGACACCACTCCAGAAGATCACGCTCCAATCCATGACGATGGGATTAACTGTCCACTTCCGAGCCAGAGCGAGATACGTATGGCAATATCCCGCCTTAAAAACAACAAAGCGGCTGGAGCCGATAGTCTCCCTGCTGAATTGTTTAAGGCTGGTGGAAAGGAGCTGATTAGGAGCATGCATCAGATCATGGATAACAACTTGCTGGAGGAGACCACGCCCGGGAATTGGAGTCTCAGTCTGTTATGTCCCATATACAAGAAAGGAGATCGTAGTGAGTGTAAGAACTTGGAATAACCCTTTTACCAATTGCCTATAAGGATTTTTCGAGCATATTGCGTGACCGTCTAAAGCCAATTGTAGAAAACTTAATTGGACCTTTTAAGTGCGGCTTTAGAACTGGTAAATCTACGACGGATCAAATATTCACCCGACGAAAATTTTTGGAAAACACTCATGAAAAGCAGATCGGCACCTACCACCTCTTTGTCGACTACAAAGCTGCCTTCGACTCTCCGATAAGGAATAGGCTATATATGGTAATGTCTGAGTTTGGTAATACGGCAAAGCTAATTCGACTTTGCAGATGTACCTTGGAAAACACCAATTCCTCGGTTAAGATTGGTAAGGATCACTCTGAACCATTCAACACAGAAAGAGGTCTCTGACAGGGTGATAGCCTGTCCTGTACACTATTTAATATAGTTATGGAGTAGGTGATTAGAAAGGCTGTTTGTCAACCTGTCTGGCACCATATTTCACAAGAGCCACGTGCCACTAGCCTACGCCAATGATATAGATATCATTGGCCGAAATCTGCGTTATGTTGCTGGAATTTTCTCATGACAAAAAAAAATAATGATTTCGACGAACAAAGAGTCCTCTTGATGGATCTTCCGTCAATAAGAAAAATAGTTTTAGCCAATAAATCAAGCGGAGAATAGTGCTCGCCAATAGATGGTTTTACGGACTTTGGCAGCACTTTATTAACACCACCTTATCTCGGGATATTAAGAAACAGCTATACCAAGTGATAATTTTACCCGCTCTGTTGTATGCTGCCGAATCGTGGGTGATTTCGACAACGGACATACAAAAGCCGGAATAATCCAGAGAAAAAGTATTCCGAAAAATATATGGACCTACCTGCGTCGACGGTGAGTTTCGCCATCGGATGGCTCGGACGTGTTGCCAGGATGGATGTAAATGCTCCAGCGAGAAAGGCGTTTGAAGGCGAACCTGAAGGACGGCGCAGAGCAGGGAGACCCAAACTTCGTTGAAAGGATCAAGTGGTTGGCGACGTGCCACGATCTAGTAGGACTAACTTTGGAACACACGCAGAAGACCGAAGCGTGTGGAATTCTTTAATACTTCAGGCCTTAAATTTATGGACCACGTTCGTAAGTTGTAATGGGCCATTTTAGTAAGTAAGTACCGACTAATAGCTACATATCAAGTTTTATCTCTCTAGGACTAAAATACAAATTTAAACCAGTTCTGTCATCAGTGGCCGGTGCCACTCCCGCTTCGGCCACTGATCGAAAATTATTTTCCATATAGAACATTATAGAGCGAAATCTGTAAAAACAAATTAACCCTTTATCGGGCAAGATAATATTTTTAAACGAAACTTTTATTTTAATAGCTACGGTTAAAATTTTTTTTAAATTAATTTTTTCAAGTCCTTTATTCAAAAAAAGTCCTGTGTAAATGTCAAATTGCCTGACAAACGCGAGAAAACAAAACTTAAAGTGAATAAACTTATAAAAGGTGATATGATCGTAAACAGTTGTTGTTTTTGTTATAACATAATACAACTTCGCATTGTTGTGTATTGCTATATTTCCAATTTTTTTTTTATTCAGCAAACCCAAACACGGGATGCAATGTCGCAAAATTTGATGACTAAACTTTTGGAGCGAAAAAAAGTGAACAATGGGCTGTTTCGCTCTATCGCATAATCTTTATATGATGGACAGTTAGTTCGTGCCAGATATGTTGCACTAAACATATATCAATAATTTAACCTTAATAGAGAAATTGTGTCAATATTAGTATTTGTAACATTACTGTCACATGGCCCGATAAAGGTGGTTATTAAGGAATATTTCATTTTTGATATATTATTAAAAAAAAACATTCTCGGGCTATTACGAACATTATAGCTAAAAATTATTAAAATCGGCCCATGGGTTTTCAAGTGATGGCCTTACCAACGTTCAACAATAAATTTTTATTTATGTAATCATTTAATCAAAAATAAATTTATAAAATATTGTTTTTTGTTTTAATTAATTTTTTTTTATATTTTTTATTAACGAAAAAATAAAAATTATTAAATCAAATTGAAATATTGAAAAATATAAGTGATAAAATACTTGATTTTGAAAATCATTTTGCTTTTTTAATATAATTTAATTATTACAAATAATCTCATATCGATGTTATTAAAGTCCACAATTTTAAAATAATTAAAAAATTTTTGAAATTAATCATGAACTAACAATTTGTATTTGCATACGAAGCAAAGTTCGACTATACTTTCTCAGTCACTACACTATAATTAGCATACTATTTCTCATTTCCGATCACAATATAATGCAATTGTTTTATAGCTTACACGTTATTACACAATAACATTTCTTGACCTATCACAATGATCGGCTAGACGCATTTAATAATCTTAAATGCTAAAACTGGAATCATTGTTTCCGTACATACATATATATATATACATATCTTAAGTAATTACTTAGATTATATGCATTTAATAATGCAAATTCATTATGAATAGTAGATGTATGCACATTACAAGTTATAGTTATCAATCAATCAGGTAGTGTGCTTTTAGCAAAATTCGTATATATATATTTTGTATTTTAATATATTTCAGCATTTATTGGCGCCGCAGACTATTGGATATTGGATACTGATTACGAAAACTATTCTGTGGTCTATTCGTGCGTCGATTTATTGGGTTTACTTAATGGACGTGAGTATAAAATGTTCCATACATAAAGTATGGAGTTGCTTATCATTTCCATTGATACAATGTTACATGATATTATTATAAAAAAAAAATTTATATCAGCTGCATTAGAATTAAATTTAACTCGTATTCACCTCTCGCTGTTTAAATGCGTTTTAAAATAATTGCTATTTAATTGCATCGCTGTTTAATGGTTTCAAGTGCATTTTAATCAAACATCCAATGTTGATTGTAGAAATATTTTAAACTAGTTGTTGAGAAATTTATACTTATTTATTTTACGTTTAGTGGCATTTAGTCATACGTTATGTTTACATACTGCTAGAACTGAGTGAGAAATGTGGAATCCCATATCATTGCATTCTTCTGTCATCGGCGTGTTGTGCCGATGAACTTCGTTGGCAGAAACAAGCCTCAGAACTCTAGCCATCAATTAAAGCTTATAGTGTGACAGAACAAAAGCTTACAACAAATCTAGTTTTTTTTTGTATGCCAAAAGATTACATTGGCTGTCTGTGACAATTTTTTGAGCCAACCAAATGTAGTTGAGTCTATCGAACTTTACAATTTATTCTAATTAATATGTCAAAAAATCGACAGTTTCATAAGAAATTTTTTGGTTTATCTGAAAATCATATTAGGCTAAAAAGAGTTTTATAAAAGTAATTTTCAAAGTTTTCCTCAAAGAAAAACAAACTTACAATCAAAAAAATTATAATTAAATTTGCCCAACTAACACAATTCAATGCGGATATTTGGATTTTTGTCAAGGAATTCGAAACGTCCCAGCAAACAAAATGCTCAGAAATCGGTATGGCAGTCGGCAAAATCTTCCGATATCGGATTCAAAATAAGGCCGAAGTCGTTACTAAAAACGTATGGAGTGGTTGACACGAAGTCTGACGGACGCAACTGAGGGAAATCTGATGTATGTACGACATGTCGTACCGACGTCTGAACGATTTCTGAATATAAATCGAGTGAAATTCGACGCGTCGCACAGTGTCGTGAGGGCGGCCAAAAATGAAAAATATCACTGTATTAGTTTTTAAAAAAGGTTGATGTCGTTGTACAAACAACACTTCATTTATGCTTAATCAAAAAGAATTTTTAAAAAATTTTATATTTCCAAAAAGTTACGAGCATTCAAAGTTAATAGTTGTAGTAAAGAAAATATCGATATATAAAAATGATAAAAATTAGGCAAATTTAATTCAGTAAGTTAAAATAAAAACTGTCGGTAAAACAGTATAATTTACGATTGGATAAACTTGTTGGAATATCATGATATGGCAACTAGGTTTTTTGGCTCGTTTGGTGGGTCATATGTGGTTTCCCGTTATACTGAATGCAAACAAAAAGCGAAAATCGAAATTTTTAAAAACATTCAAGTTCAGTGGAGTGTAAAAAAAAAACATCAAAAAACACTTTTTTAATATTTTTATATAATATTTTGGCAAGTGTGCAGAGTTTAAAAAAGTAAGTTTCTCGTCCCCCTTCTTCCCCCTTTCATTTATTTTTTAAATTTTCAGTGTCGAGACAGGTGAAAATTCGAGATTTTTTTAATATTTGGCTTAGGCATCGTACTCCAAGTGCTGCCCTGGGAGAAGTACTCATGTATTTAGAAGAAGAGTTAAAGTTAAAACTAAATGAGAAGATGAATAAAGAAATTCAATTTATATTATTAAAAATAAAAACTAATTGGCAAAGGTGTCACTACATGAGAGAGAGGTTTGAAGAAAAGTTCGGATCGTGGCTAAATTCACCGTTTGTTATAAGTGATGTGTGTTTATCTTTTGTAACTACATTATATGAAAAATAATTTGTATGTTTGTAAATGATTGTTTTTTTGGAACCTAGCACCAGCCGTAGAGGAAGACCTTCGACTTACTTTTATGATTGCTCGGATCGCACCAAAAGGCGAAAAGTGGATAAACTTGTTTCAAATACAAATCGAAACTTGCTGCAAAAGGCTGTTAAGAGAATTTCCGACCCAGCAACTCACACATCTATAGCGGTAGATAAAGCTTTGGCACTTTTTTTAGATATGTATTTGTCTTTCAGGCAGTACGAACTTATGAGAACAGTATTCAATGCCGCTCACAAACAGTGCTTTTCGTTATACTATGCCTTGGAAAATGCGAAGAAAAAATATATTCCCGACTCAGTTTTAGTTTCAGAGTATGGGAGGTGGGCGTGTCCTTTGAGATAATTTCATATAACACACCACACTTATCAGCTATATATTAGAGGCAGATCGAGTCAAATTTGGTTCAATTCCAACAACAATTTACGAATATATAAGTTTTTTTTATTTCAGGATATATGGGAGGAGGGCGTGTCCTTTGAGATAATTTCATATAATTCACCACAGTTATCAGCTATATATTAGAGACAAATCGAGTAAAATTTGGTTCAATTCCAACAACAATTTTGGAAAATATAACTTTTTTTCATTTCAGGATATATGGGAGGTGGGCGTGTCCTTTGAAATAATTTCATATAACTCACCACAGTTATCAGCTATATATTTGAGACAAATCGAGTCAAATTTGGTTCAATTTCAACAACAATTTTGGAAAATATAACTTTTTTTCATTTCAGGATATATGGGAGGTGGACGAGTCCTTGGGCTGATTTTCGCAAAACTTCGTTTTTTTCCTTTCCTACTTATAATAGTACTGTGTACCAATTTTCATTCCTCTACGATAACTCCTTCTATTTTTGGCCGCCGTTTATATGAAAACACGACACTGTGCGTCGTTACGAATTTGGACCGATATCTTACCAAATATCTGAAGTAATTCGGATTTCTGCCCGTAGTCTTGAGGAATACATATTCCGATATCGGATTCGAAATCAAGCCGAAGTCGTTGCTAAAACCGTATGGAGTATTTGACATGAAGTCTGACCGACGAAAATCTGCAAATCTGTCGTACCGATATCTGAAAGATTTCTCAATGTAAATCGTTGGAAAATTTGAAGGGAAATTCGTTGTTTCTTTAATAACAATTTGGTGTTTCCTCCGACACAGAGTTACGAAATCGCTGCGAACTCGATCAGATATGTCGAAGCAAAATAAAGACAATGTGCAGACGTGTCGGATATAAGCCTATGTCAGAGCTTTTGGTTTGCTGGGGTATTTCTTATGGAGGGATCTCCATTAACACTACGATACCATAGAAAAGTATTGATCGAACTATTGCTGTATAAATTCACATAGTGACCTTTGAAAATAGTTCCCAGCGCTTGCTTATAGTCCCTTTACAGCGATAAAGAGCAATAGATGCCTTTTTGACCCTCTCATCCACAATGGATTGCCAAAACAGCTTCCTGTCGAGGATAATCCTTAAAAACTTAACTAGTCCTGTCAACTACAAGTTGACCCCAATAAGTGACAGTGGTTCAAATTTTGGTATTTTATATTTCCGAGTTTTATGATATTTAAATTAAATAGGCAGGTTTTGCGAATGCTAAGTCAAATAAGGTTTCTACCCGTACAGTTGATGGGAAGATCATCGGCGTAGGAAAAGACTTTGCATTCAGCCTTCTGTAATGCATGAAGCAGTGCATTGACTGAGATTAGCTATAGAAGTGGAGACAAAACTTTAGAGGGAACACTTATCTCAGTTGACCTTCCTTTAATGTGAAAATACTTGGATTTTGATAGTGATTCTGTGGAAGAGTACTTCCAACATGGAATTCTTAAAATATCTCAAATGTTTTAAGGACAACAGATAAGACCGGACTGATCGGTCAAAAGACTTTTAGTTTGACATTAGATCATTTGTCAGAATTCGAGATGAAAATCACATTAGTTTGTTTCCAAATGTTGTGAATGTCTAAGCATGAGACAGCCCCTTGAAAATTACTTACCAACTACAAGATATGAATAAGGCCCCCTATAGTTGAGCTGCAATTATTTCGTCAGGTCCGGCTGATTTATAGGGTTCAGATCATTTGATGGCCCATATCTATAGTGGCCGGCCGTGGCATAGTGGTTAGAACACGCGACTACCATGCGGGAGATCGCAGGTTCAAACCTGGCTCCAGTCATCTTAAAAAGAAAAAAAAAGAAAAGAAAATTTTCTTTCATTGTCGGCTCCCCTCGAATGTTGTTGACAGCAACTTCGCAGTATTAAGCGTCGATTCAATCGTCGTGTCTAGTAAGAGCTTCTCAAACAGTGACGTTCGTATTCGTCGATAAACAAGTAGGTGCCGTTAGTTGTGAATCTAAAAATAGAAAGCGTGTTAATTCACAACAACGCGAGAAGCTATCCCATACCTCATTCATGGGGTGCAAAGGGAAATTAAGTTTTTTTTTTATATTACTCAAAAGTTTTAATCGCTTTTTCTGTAAAACTATGATTTTAAACTTAGAATGGTTAAGAATTAAGGTATCGATTTCATCCAAAATTAGATTCTTTTTTTACAAATGGACGCTTAGTATAGGAGATAAAAACACCAATAGCTTTACATATGAATATCGACCTCTTCCCACCCATTTCAAGGTGGGATCCCAATCTATTTCAAGATGAGATAACAACTTTTTAAACTATTGTATGGTGATCATAAATTAAGCATCTTTTTGCGATTTGACACTGAGTTTAGGAGATAACTGCAGTTAAAGTTTTTATATGAATATCAATTTGCTCCCCACCCCTTTCAAGTTGAGTTCCCAACCTTTTTAAGATGGGATTTCAACTGCATATCGGTGATCGAACTTAGCTGGTTTTAAGGAGGTGAGGGCTAACAGTATCTTACCCAAAAGCCAACTGAATGTCAGATTGAAAAAAGTATCAATAATAATCTTGAAACTCATCAACAAGGGTCATGCCTGTGTTTTTATTACAGAGAGGAAGTGAAGATCATTTAGTGTTGGAGGCGACCTTCGTTACATTTTTTATAATAGACTTTAATCAAATTTTTACAAACCTGTGCCATTAAGGTTTCGCATAAATAATAGTTGCACACTGTGTAGTCTTAAAAAACTAAGCTTCAAGTCCATTGGTGCCTGCTTTGTTGTTCCTTAGTCTTATTAGGTAGCTAAGCCAATATAGTAATTTTCATGTTAACATGTATTCGACATAATATTTAAATAAGTGAACGGCAGCCCAATAAAACCACAATATGAGTTTGTGTTGGTGAGTTGCTCTCTTTCCTCCCTCACTGTAGTGAAGAAAATTTTTGGATAGTTTTTCATAACTATGAACAAAATTATGAAATAAACATCCATGCGCTTTGCAACGTACAATAACATATTACAATTCATTTTTACCAAAAAAAATCCATTTTATTTTTATACCATCACCCTTAGGGATGAGGGTATATATCATTTGATACGACCCAAAAGTGTAACACATAGTAGGAGTGACTTCAGACCCTAGGTTTCTTTGAACCAAATTCGATTCATGACTTTTTAAGTCGTTTGAGCCATGTCCGTCTGTCTGTCTGTCTGTCTGTCTGTCTGTCTGTCTGTCTGTCTGTCTGTCTGTCTGTCTGTCTGTCTGGTGGCTGTCCGGCTGGTTCGCACGATAACTTTCGAAAGACGCAACCAAATCTTTTGAAATTTTGCACGAGTTATTATTTTCTCAAAACTACTTACGGTATTGCAAATGGGCTACATGGCCCCGCCCCTTCTGGTACCTCCCATACAAATACATCATTCAGCCCACTTTAGAAATCGAGTAATAATATCAATACACCCTACGGGATCGTCCCCAAATTCTGTATTTAGTAAAGCTATAACAGGATAAAGTTTTGGAAAAAATTTTGAAAGCCTAGCCACGCCCCTTCTGGTACCTCCCATACAAACCTACCTTTCCGCCCACTATGGAGATGGAGAAATAATATCAATAAATCAAACGTGATCGTACACAAATTCTATTTTTAGTAAAGCAATAACGGGATAAAGTTTTGGAGAAATAAATTGGAAGTCTATCCACGCCCCATCTGGTACCTCCCATACACATCTGGTACCGCCCACTTTAGAAATCGATTAATATTATTAAAAGACCTAACGCGATCGTGCCCAAATTCTGTATTTAGTAAAGTTCAAGCAGGATAAAATTTTGGAGAGAAAATCTGGAAGTCTAGACACGCCCCTTCTGGTACCTCCCATACAAATGTACCACTCCGCCCACTTTAGAAATAGGGTAATAATATCAATACACTAGACACGATCGTGCCCAAATTCTGTATTTAGTAGAGCTATAACAGAATAAAGTTATGGAAAGTAAATCTGGAAGCCTAGACACACCCCTTTTCTTACCTCCCATACAAATGTACCACTCCGCCCACTTTCGAAATCGAGTAATAATATCAATATAATAGAACATTATTTGTTTTACTGAGGGTAAGGGTAAATGTAAGTCGGGTTGCCCGACTGAAACTATGTAACTGGTTTTAATTACAAATCGATTAATTTCAATAACTCACGACTTAAACAATATCTTATATTGGGTGATGGTATTTATCAGTCAGTTTAACTGACTGAAATTTCTGTACTGGTTTGTCGTGCTAAGAACAAGCGTCGTCACAACCGCGTCAGACGAATGCTTAAGCGAGACTGAATGCGTTTGTTTGTTTGTTTTCATTCAATGTGTGAGCGAATGCGTGTGTGTCTCTCGCTCCCATGGGCTACCTTACGCTATTGACTGATTTAAATGTTACTTAATCTCCTTCAACGAGTTGAACGAAATAGATTTGGTCCATTAGATTTTAAAAAATTTAAAATTGCATGCGCAGATATTTTATTAAAACCTTGCATAAGGGTGCACGCTTTTTATCTTATATTTAAAATTTTAGTATTTTAGCGTTTTTCGAATTCAACATGAGTTAAGTTACAAAAATTCTTAAGTTTAATTGAACTAGTATACAACATTTACTCTCTAATTTCCTTCCATTACAGAGGTCATTTGGATTTTAACCAGAGAACGCAATCCCGATCCGCGGTATATTGAACATGCCCGAAGTGTTATTAAATCTAATGGATTGTCATTAAAACCCCTGCAGCGTACAAATCAAAAGGGATGCTAACCACAACCGAAGAAACAAGTGTATTACATGGTACAGAACAAGTGGAAGGTCAACGATGGAATATGATATTTATAACCAGGGGCAAAGTTTAGAAAACATCACTAAAAAGTGTATAATTTGCGATAAGAGAATTATTAAAACCAATGAAATTATTAATATTCGCATTTAATTACTTAACAAGTTGGCTAATTACAATTAGACACTATGGCAACAATAAACAACAACAACAACTTTATATAATATCAGCAACAATGTGATTTCCATCGTTGTGGTTGCAACAACTACAACAGCAGCCGCAGCAACTAAGTACTTGTGGCGACTTAGCGGGGACTTACAATTTTATCATCCTCGCCCAAAGGCCTACAAGAAGAAAGATGTGCCAGGATAACAAGATTCAAGAGACTCACGTCCTTATGCAAAAACAAAAAACTAAATTAAAATTCACTAAATTGCCCTCAAAGTACAATTTGAATAAGGTCGCCTTTGGGTTTATTTGCATGTCGGAAAAATAGAAAATGAATTTTCACGAACTAATTTGAAATTGGTTTTACTGTTGTCATTTGCTTTGTTTTTGTTCGTTTATCTCATTTTCATTTGGTGTTTAGTTTTAATAGAGCATCTTAAGGCTCTGGCATGGCAGGACGTTGAGTAGAGGAAATGAGCAATTAAAAAGTAAAGTTTTTGTCCAATTGGTGGATTGAGATTGTGCCAGGAATTTGCAATGGAAATTTAAAATGAAATTTCTATGGGCCGTAAGGCAAACATACATACATACGATTTAAGATATCAAAGCGACCAATTGACATAATTTAATGAACAGGAAATTAAAGAAAACATAAAATTGAAATATGGAACAATTGCTAAGGATTGCAAGTAAAAAAATATGCTGGTTTCAAAAAGAAGTTTGGCCATTCGTAAACTTAGGTGAGTCACATTATATGTGTATGCAGTTGTTATAAAACTAACTGAGTGAAAAGTTGCTCTTCGCCCAGCTTATACTTTAGGCGGTACGTCTATGATATTTGGCATGATCCTTCAACAATATTAACAATGTAATACGTACAAGATGATTTAGCTGTACTGGAGCTGCTGTCAGATTACTTCTGATAGCGAAGAAAACAATAAAGTTCCTTTAGAAGATACAAAACGTATCCTGCATACCAAAAAATAAGAAGACAAAAAAAACTAACATCCATCATATGTTCAATGGTATAGTATGCCAAACTGAACTGCCTAGTAAAGAATAGTCAGCACAAAATATTATTAATAACTGCTTGTGCAAATACTCAATGGACTGTAGCGATTGTCTATGCCAAGAATATAAATCTCCAATCTAATAAGGATCCAATAACTGGTGTAGTGTTTGGGGCGAGCGTATTTTTTTTTGGCTATATAACTTTTTTGCCAATCTCGTCAAATCTACCCCATCCTTGTGTATAGATATCAACTCAGAACATATCAACATATATTAAATCTGACCCCCAACAGTAGCCATTAATTATCTCAAGTTTAATGCCAAACTAACTGCTGAATCACATCATACTTAACTATTCGCCAAATACAGTTGTGTGAAGAAAAAAAACAAAACTTTCAAAATATCTTTTATGTTTTGTGTGGCGAGACGAAATCGTTTAGGAAAAAACTTTCTGATTAACAAACTCTTGCGGCTTAATTAATGGTGCCTTTCATAAATGCGACTTTGGTATGTGGAAAGTTTTTGCTCTAATCCTTTAATGAAATGTGAAATCATACCTAAAGCAAAAACTTTTGCTTATGTTCCAGCAAATAAGCAATTTTTAATGTTATTGAGAGACTGAACTGCTGTGTGTCTGGAATATTGGGTATAATCTTATAGCACTGTAGCATTGTATAGCAAATTGTTAGATATCTCAAATTAATGAATTAATGTAGTTATGGATTTTTATTAATGAGTTTGACCGGAATATATCATGACTGTGGCATTAAGGTGTATTGAGGAGGAATCAGAGAGGTAATCATTTGGACTATTTGAAGACATTCGTCTGTTTCAAGAACAAAAAAAAAACGTAATATTTGGTGTTTCATTTAAGAGGCATGGACATTTTTCAGAAGGGGTGGGCCGGTATAGTCCATGTTGATTTTTGAGCCAAATTTTTTTAAGCGGACATCTAATGTAAAATGTTACTGAACCTAGTTTACATACTTAAATTATATGTATGCAAAACTTAGACATTGATTTCGTTCATTTGTGTGGAAGGCATCAGAAAGGATGTGGAAAAGGTTCCGGAATTAAGTATCCAATCGCAAAGGAGCTTAATTATGACCTCATACATTAGGCCGACTCACTAAAAAAAGTATCTGCAATCTACTCCCAAAAAGTACCTTGGCTTATTTTATGATGAATCGCAAAAAATTTCGTGCCGAGGATTAAGATCCAGTGAGCTGGGCAGTTTTTAAGAAATGTATTTTTTTTTGAGTTTTATAACATTTTTTGATATTAAACTAAAGACAATATGCACGCATCCAATGGAATGAAAAAAATGCTACAAATGTCCTGACAAGTCCTTTTTTTCAGTAATATTCTACAAAAAAAAATACGAATTTTTAAATTTTTAGAAGCGACATTTTTTGTCAGATTGGCATATATTTATCCTTAGTCGATTTAAGTAAACACGTGTTTCAGCTTTTTTTCCTAACATCATTCTTTATTGAATACTGTGCATTTTAAATATAGGTTTCTGATCTTCACGCCAAGACCTAAAACGTCAACTAAAAAGTTCTCTAAGTAAATACAATAGTTTCGAGTTTCGTTTCTCGCGAATTGAAAAGCATTTAATTCAGAAAATGCCGCTACTAAAAACTCTTTTTTTTTTTTTGGAGAATATCCCTGAAAAAAGACATGTCAGGACATTTGTGGCATTTTTATACCAACACCCTTAGGGATGAGGGTATATATCATTTGATACGACCCAAAAGTGTAACACATAGAAGGAGTGACTTTAGACCCTAGGTTTCTTCGAACCAAATTCGATTCATGACTTTTTAAGTCGTTTGAGCCATGTCCGTCTGTCTGTCTGTCTGCTGTCCGGCTGGTTCGCACAATAACTTTCGAAAAACGCAACCAAATATTTTGAAATTTTGCACGAGTTAATATTTCCCCAAAACTACTTACGGTATTGAAAATAGCCTACATGGCCACGCCCCTTCTGGTACCTTCCATACAAATGTACAATTCCGCCCACTTTAGATATGGAGTAGTAATATCAATAAATCCAAAGCGATCGTACCCAAATTCTTTATTTTAGTAAAGCTATAGCAGGATACAGTTTTTGAGAAAAAAAACTGGAAGTCTATCCACGCCCCATCTGGTACCTCCCATACACATCTGGTACCGCCCACTTTAGAAATCGATTAATATTATTAATAGAACTAACGCGATCGTGCCCAAATTCTGTATTTAGTAAAGTTAAAGTAGGATAAAGTTTTGGAGAAAAAATCTGGAAGTCTAGACACGCCCCATCTGGTACCTCCCATACAAATGTACCACTCCGCCAACTTTAGATATGGAGTAGTAATATCAATAAATCCAAGGCGATCGTACCCAAATTCTTTATTTTAGTAAAGCTATAGCAGGATACATTTTTTGAGAAAAAAAAACTGGAAGTCTATCCACGCCCCATCTGGTACCTCCCATACACATCTGGTACAGCCCACTTTAGAAATCGATTAATATTATTAGTAGAACTAAGGCGATCGTGCCCACATTCTGTATTTAGTAAAGTTCAAGCAGGATAAAGTTTTGGAGAAAAAATCTGGAAGTCTAGACATGCCTCATCTGGTACCTCCCATACAAATGTACCACTCCGCCCACTTTAGATATGGAGTAGTAATATCAATAAATCCAAGGCGATCGTACCCAAATTCTTTATTTTAGTAAAGCTATAGCAGGATACATTTTTTGAGAAAAAAAACTGGAAGTCTATCCACGCCCCATCTGGTACCTCCCATACACATCTGGTACAGCCCACTTTAGAAATCGATTAATATTATTAGTAGAACTAAGGCGATCGTGCCCACATTCTGTATTTGGTAAAGTTCAAGCAGGATAAAGTTGTGGAGAAAAAATCTGGAAGTCTAGACACGCCCCATCTGGTACCTCCCATACAAATGTACCACTCCGCCCACTTTAGAGATGGAGTTATAATATCAACATACTCGACACGATCGTGCCCAATTTATGTATTTTGTTAAGTTCTAACAGGATAAAGTTTTGGAAAAAATATTGGAAGTCTATCCACGCCCCTTCTGGTACCTCCCATACAAATGTTATTTTCCGCCCACTTTAGATATGGAGTAGTAATATCAATAAATCCAACGCGATCGTACCCTAATTCTTTATTTGGTAAATCTATAGCAGGACACAGTTTTTGAGAATAAAACTGGAAATTTAGCCACGCCCCTTTTGGTACGCCCCATACTGATCTGGTACCGCCCACTTTAGAAATCGATTAATATTATTAATAGAACTAACGCGATCGTGCCCAAATTCTGTATTTAGTAAAGTTCAAGCAGGATACAGTTTTCGAGAGAAAAACTGGAAGTCTACACACTCCCCTTCTGGTACCTCCCATACAAATGTAGCACTCCGCCCACTTTAGAAATAAGTAATAATATCAATATAACAGAAATTTTTTTGTCTTACTGAGGGTGACGGTATATGTAAGTCGGGTTGCCCGACTGAAACTTTCTTACTGGTTTTCATACCGTTGGAAGCGTGTTAAATAACTCGTTTCTTTGATACTAAATCGCACATATTGTCTTTAGTTAAATATCAAAAAATTTTATAAAACTAAAAAAATACATTTTTTAAAAACGGCCCAGCTCACTGGATCTTAATCCCAGGCACCAATTTTTTTTAGATTTATCATAAAACAAGCCAAGGTACATTTTGGGGGTGGACCGAAGATACTTTTATTAGTCCCATACAAAACGAGTCCCTCTACTATACAATAATTGTGAAATCACTTAGATATAGTTGGGATGTCACCTTGAAAAGGGTGGTGGGCCGTCGATATTCGTAGGAAAAACTTACAGTGTAGTTATTTCCTAAGCTTAGTGTCCAATCGCAAAAAGGAGCTTAATTTATGATCACCATACAATAGTTGAGAAATCCCCAAGATACGGTTGGAATCTTATATTGATGGTTAACTCAAATGGGTGAGGAACCGTCGATATTCATAAGATATAAATTGAAGCAACCTAAATCCAAAAAGTCTATTTAATTGAAAACATAACAGGTCAACTTAGCATTCTTTAAAATTAGGATATCGATATTGATTCTGCTTCATTTACTCTCTTGCCAACGCCACTAAACATCCGTTCAGAGGTAGTAAATGTGAAAAAGCGCAATGTTGAGTAAAATAAATGGCATTCTACCACCGATGCATCTTAGAAAGTAGGTAAAATAAGTTACCGACAGTTACCAACACAGAGGCTCTTTTAGTGGCTATGGCAGCCCCAAGAAACTAGGATCAGGAGCGGTGGCCTAATAGGCCGCTCTCCTTAAACAAAACAATTATTATGAAAACACGAAGAAAAGAAAAAAACAAGAACCCCCCAAATGTTGACGACCCCCGCAAACGTTATAAGGTCCATGTTTTAAGGATATGCACCTGGAATGTCCGAACTTCATACAGAGATGGTGCCTCTATCCAACTGGCTCATGTCCTCGACAAATACAAGGCTAACATCACCGCCATCCAGGAAATGAGACGGACGGGACAGGGATGCACACGACGAAACAACTTTGACATCTTTTACAGCTGCAATGCAGAAAGACACGATTTTGGATGCGGTTTCATAGCCGGAAAGAGACTTCGACACCTGGTCTCGCGGTTTAACCGTGTAAGTGACCGAATAGCCACTCTTCGCATCCGGGTGAAATATTTTTACATTACGCTGATTTGTGTACACGCCCCTACGGAAGACAAAGACCTTGACATTAAAGATGCATTTTATGAGCGCCTGGAGGAGATATATGACAACACCTCCGATAAGAGATTTAGACTGGTTAGTTTCGCATCTGCAAGAAACATGGTTGTGTGTGGAACCACATTCCTGCATAACGATATCCACAACGCAACCTGGGTATCTCCCGATCAAAATACAAAAAATCAGATTGATCACGTGGTAGTTGATAAAAGGCATGTGCGTTATGGACGTGCGTGTGATGCGCGGATCACCACCTAGTTGCAGCCAAGGTACGCACACGTTTAAGTAGTTCTAAAAACGCTCGTAACCAAACGCAAAGAATCTTTGTATTACAAAGCTGTATATAACCGAGATAGCTAATGCCTACTCCAACCCACTCTATCAATTACTTCAAACAAACCTTTCAAATTCATATTGCGAATTCTATGACCACTGCCGCAACGACCCTACTGGTTTATAAAAAACCTCAGACAAGAAGCCCTAAAATTCTACCAAAATATACAAATCAAAGGTTTTGGAACAGGGATTTGGTCACGGACACTTGGAGCGTGCTGCAAACATGGCGGAAACACTTTCGATCTCTACTCGTTCCCGAAGGCAGCATAAGGTACGGAATTACTCCAGTCATAGACGACGGAGTCGATTGTCCACCACCAGCCAAAACGAGATCAGCACGGTGATTGGAAGGCTTATAAATAATAGATGGACGACTGGTAGAGCTTTTCAAATCCAGCGGAGATGAGCTGGCAACATGCCCGAGGATTGGAATCTGATTGTTCTATGGCGATCCAAATGTATATACCAGCTATCGCGGGATTAGCCTTTTAGTGTGTTATGTGAAAGACTAAAGCCCATTTTGGCGAACATGATTGGACCTTATCAGTGTGGCTTTAGACCTAATAAATCCACGATCGACCAGATATTCACACTACGACAATCCTAAAGAAGACCCAAGAAATGCAGATCGACACCTACTATCTGACTACAAAGCTACATTCGACAATCCGATACGACAGAAACTACGATACGACTTTGCGGGATGACACGGACTGACAAGAAGTTTTCAGTGGAAATTGGCAAAAATCTGACTGAGCCATTTTCTACCAAGTGAGGCTTTAGACAAGGCGATGGTCTGTCTTGTGTTCTCTTTAACATCGTGATGGAGATGATCATACGGAAGGCTGTAGTAAACAGGAATGGTACAATCTTTAACAAAAGTCACATGCTGATCGCGTATGATCGCGAATGCCGATGACATAGATATCATTGGCCGTGGATTGCAGGATGTTAATGCGGCCTTTGCGAGCATTGATCGAGGACAAACCCAAGTTATTTGTTAAAAACAAAAAAGAGTCTACTAGTCTGGGACGATGCGTGAACATTGAGAACTATTACTTTGAAGTGGTAAAGGATTTTGTCTCCGTTGGCTCTGCCATAAACAAAAATAATAATGACAGCCAGGAAACCAAGAGACGATTTTTGATCGAAAAACGCTGCAACTATCCGCTAAACAAGCGATTTAATGGCAAAGCGCTCTCTCAAAGAACAAAGAACCAACTCTATCAGATTCTGCGCGTTGAAATAGACCGAATGAGCTGGCTTAAACACGTTGTACGAATGAATAAAAGTGTTCCAGCTCGAAAAATTTTCGTCAATAAACTCGGTGGGCGGCGCAGGAAGGGTCGACCAAAACATAGTTGGATGGACCAGGCGAAAGAGCTGTTATCTACACTATCTACGTGCAGCTACTGATAGATGAATTTCTGTTGCTGCTGTCAAATAAGAAAAAGAAGAGTTCCTTCTTTTTAATATTTAAGCCGTATTGATTTTATATTGTAAAATATGTTTACATAAAGGTCTCAAAGGTCTTACAAAAAGGTCTCAAGTCCACTTTTTGTGAAACGGACTTAATGCTCTGTAAAAAAACATCCCATGTCTATTTAAAGTAGTTTTTTTAGTTATTGTACCAAAACACAGTCTGGGCGCCTTTAAACTTTAAATTATCAATAACTCAGAACACACAAAAAGTGGACTTGATACCTTTTCACAAAAGTGTCCAAAAAGTCATAGTCTGTGCCCTGTACACAAATTCCATGCCTATTTAAAGTAGTTATGTAGTTAATGTATGAAATTACTAGCGGCCATAAACCTTAAATCACCAATAACTCAGAAACACAAAAAGTGGACTTGAGACCTTTTTGCAGGAAACCGACGATATGTAGTTTTATTTCACAATTGCCGAATAACCGGACAACCCCAATTTTTTAATTAATTCAGGTAATGGAAAAGCTAATTGTTGGCAAAAAGTATTTTTCCAATAAAACCGAAACCGATTTTCTGAAAAATTTTAATATTTGAACAATATAGTGTTAACAAAGAGAAAATGGTTTCCTGGTGAATGTTTTACTAATTTCAGTAGATCAAAAAAACGCAAAAGTACTCTTGTTATCAACTCTCATGGAAGTTTGTTTAGCAAGGTTTGCTTGCTCTTTATTTTGCATGCAACTTTTGACACAACATTTAACAGCCTGGAATCTTGTGTACTCATTATATTATTGCTCTGTGCTACGACAATTTAATAAAAGTAATTTCTGACATATTATAAAAATATTTTCATTTCTTTTGGCCGTCTTTAACCGAAAATAAAAAAAATATCCCTTTACCAACAAAAAATCTTAATTTACAAACATGCTGACAAACTCAACACAATGTAATTTATCAAATCAAACGATGCGCACTTGAAATACAAATCCTCAATGGAAAGACAACAAACAACACATCCGGCGTGAGGGACAAGTCAAACCACGATTACCACGAAATACTAAAGCTACACTCACACTCATACATATATGGACAGACTTCCATTTAGATAATCATCATGGCTGATGTTATGGTTAAAAATATCCTTATACCATATTGAAGTGGCTATGGCAACCAGTGCAGAAAGAAATGGATCACCTATGCTTACCGCTCAGACAAGATAATATAAATTTAGTCCCAACGTAAATACAATACTAAAATAGAATAGTGGTTAAATGAAGTAGGAGGAAATCCTTTAGATTGTATTGTAGAACAACGTTGTTAAAGTGGAAGACGGCGTCGAGTCACTAAATGAAAAATGGTCATGGTAACATAAATATAGCCAACACATTCATTCATTCGTGAGTAGAATAAATGATACTACCCTGGTATGACAAATGTCATAGATTCGTGATTATGATTAAGAACATCAAAAATTATATTTGATACATTACTGCATCAATCAGAATATTTAGCTTCATTTTGGATAGCTACAAATGTTGAGCTCATAACTGCGAATCAATCCATAGCAAAAATTCACTGTGGCCGGTACCTCCAGTACGTTATTGTAACAATTTTTGTCACAAAATTTCACATTAGCACCATAAGCTGTTCTGCATGCTACTACAGTACTACATCAAATAAGTAAGAAAATGAGCAACATAGTTAAAGGGGTAATCTATTTAACTATTATAAAAATACTAAAAACATAGTCCACAAATATGTTTCGCAATGTCTTGTTTTTTTATTATCGAAATCCACGTACCATAAGGTGGTAAACTTTTCCTGCCAATGTAGTACAAACGTACGCTCTCACCCAGACAATTGGCTATCGTTTGGTATCCTTTAAGCCATAGTGAGATGTAATAAGGAAATGTTATAGATAGTTGTTACCAGTGGTCAAATGTTCGCATATATGTATTTGTTAGCCATAAATTTACAATATTGTGAAATGTTAGCACATATACGAATTTTCTGCATGTACGCCGCATGGATACATAGTACAAATATTTCGTTGTATTTTGGTTCATGTTTCTAAAACTGTCTGTCTCTTTTTGCGAATAACATCATAGAGTGTAGTACAATAAATGGATTTGAAGCATAAAACTAACATACAACATCATTATCATGTGGATACATTCAAACAATCTACTAGCTTGGGCGTACACTTGGGCATAAATGCAAGAGGAACATAAATGTTGTTGATGATGATGATTATAGCGATGTGCACGAGTTCATTCATCATACGCTTTGAGTAGAAATTCTCATTGCTCTGATATATGTATTTGCCATCCTCGTTCACAGCACCCTTTGAAAACTGGAATAGATTTGGCTTTTGTTAAATTGATGGCTTTGTAGGAACATTTGTGTCATAGTGCGCACATTGTTAAGTATCGCTAATAGGGGCCATGTATTTGCGTCATCACTAACCGAACAATGTCTGATATATTAACTAGGAATAAGCTGTAATTTTTAAAATTGTGTGGGGACATCGACTTGTTTTTTTTTTGTTTTCTTCGAACAAAATACAGCTTTTGTCGTATATATATTTCCCTGGATATACGTTAACATGGCTGTTGTTCTTGATGTCGACTATTTAGACAACATGCACATGATTTGAATACTTTCAAATGGTCAAAACAATTGCCAAAATAATTTTTGAAAATGGTTGTAATTACAAGCGATAATCGATATTAATGCAGGGGCTCTTTTACTCCTTCTTCAGGATCACAAATTATGTTCTTGAAATAAAATTATATTACTAGTGACGCGACTATCTGCGTAGGCACATATTTTCATCTTCAAATAAGTATGTGTAAATTATTTGTTACTGTAAAAAACATACTCGCTTACAGCATAAATCCCCCATATACTATAGATATGTAATATCTGCTCCATGCATTCAACATACAAATGTTATTTTATGTTAAGCACAATCGATCATCATAATCTTTCATTTGTTTCATTATCTTATGGGAGTTCTCTGAATGAAAATCACCATTTACTATAATGGTATTTTATATTTATAAAACATTTTCATATCGTTTCATGTGATGAATGCAGTCATCAAACGAATGGGAGTATATTTGAGTATGATATATGGTTGTTTGGGGGTATTTTGTCTGTATTTTGCCAGTTAGGAACTTTTGTTTCATTTTCCAGCTCTTTGAATGTTGTGCCATAACAAACAATATGAAATGTATGCATAAAAATCGGAAGAATATTCTACCCGTGTGCTTTTCGATGATGAACGATTGTTATTGTTTATGTCTGCGATTATCTTCTACACACACGTGATGTTATGTCTGTTGCGATGGATGATTCCATGGATGTATATGTAATTTCTTTTGTTTGGGATGTTTCCGAGCTTGTGTGGTGGTTATTGGGGGATTTTGTTAATATATCCTGGGGCGAAAAAAACCGGTTTTTATTCCGGTAAAGTAATTGATATTGGTCCATGGTGAAAAATTATTCAACGAATAGTGTTATTATACAAACCGAAGCCAAAGCAGCAACGAATTTCGTGAAGAAATAATGAAAACATTTTAAAATTGAATTTCCTATATTCATTTAGTTGACTTAGTAACAAACAACGTAGTTGCAGCTGCATTTACAATAGGGCGTAATTTGTATACCAGAATCGGATTCTACGTTGAATTCTTAAAAATTTCACCAATAAACTATGTGTCTAAAATCAATTCATAGCTCGCACTGAGAAGCATAAAGATTTCAGGCAGATGTATTTTTTTAACATTGTTTATAATACCTCCAAATACCTCAACCTGAAATCTTCATATTTCTCAGCGGGTGCTAGGAATTGTTTTTTTCTATTTTGACCCCCTAGAGCCCCATGGGCCCGGCTTCAATTTTGACCTACCATACCGATGTTTGGAGACCAAGGCGAAGGGAATGGTATATTATTGACGTTATTTGGGCTCCCGCCCCATATTCTGCACTTCTGCCAAAGGCAAAAATTCAAGAATTTGTATAATCTTAATTTCTATATGCTAACTTTCAGAGGCCATAACAACCTATAGATTTTCTTCTGCAGTACCGCATTTTGAGATGTTTCGATTTTTGCTTATTTAAAAACTTAAAAATATACCTCTGCCAGAAATCTTCATGCTGCTCAGCGCGAGCTAGGAATTGGTTTTAGTTAATTGGTGAAATTGTCTTAGAATTCATCGTAGATTCCGATTCTGATATACGGTTACCACGCTTTCTGCGACCCGAACAATTTCATCAGCCGTAATGTACAATATTGCCGATTGTTATATAAATCGGTATTCATGACAAATCTTAAATTGTAGAAAAGCTTATTTGGGGTTTGGTGTATTTAACGGTGATGTGACGAACGAATTAAATTTTTTATTATTATTTATTTATACACAGAGTAAACACTCTAAATATGTAATAAGAAAAAATAAAAATGTTGTCCATATGTTAATTTACAATTACGTTGCCACAATTCAAAGATTGTATAGAATTATGTGAAATTAAATAAAAAGTTTTTTTTTTGGTTCAATAAAATATCTGTTTTTTAATGAGGCTCAAAAATTCATATAAATTGAAAAATTATGATGTTTTTTGAACTATTTAAAACTGATTTTAAATCATCGAACATCTGCAAACTCTTTTCACTACTTTACAATTTGATGTTTCCTCTTTCGAAATGACCCATTACACTATACCTATTTTCGCCTTTTTTACCGATAAAAATTTTGAAAGATTAAGGATATGTCTGATTTGCACGAAACATAGCACTAAGAGGTTTTGGGGTCACTGATTTCGAATCCGGCCGTGGCATAGTAGTTAGAACAATCAACTACCATGCTGGTGATCCGTGGTTCGTTTCCCGGCTCCAGTCCAGTATAATTGTCGAGTCAATCGGCAGGTCTAGTAAAACCTTCAGCAAACAGTGACGTTCGCATAAGTCGATAAAAAAGTAGGTGCCGTTTGTTGAGAATCTAAACTAGAAATCGTTTTAATACACAAAAACGCGAGAAATATCCTATACCTCATTCATGGGGTATAAAGGAAAATTTAGTTATTTCAAATCCGAAGTCAAATTTAGAAAATACAAACTAGCGGATGCTAAATGGCAGACATTATTTTCAAAAAAGCAAAGACCTCCATAAGCACAATAATAGTTTAATTCAAGCATGTTTTGAACAAAACATTTTACTTTTCAAAATTTGACTCCAGAATTTCAGTGTGTTTTTTTAAAGTCCTCTATTAATATGTTTTTCATTGTTCGGTTTGAGATCTATTTTCTATTATCGCTAATAGAATTTGTTTTACAAGAGTTGTGTGAAATCTATTATATTTTTTTTTTCAAAGTATGGCTCCGGATTTGAAATCAGCGAATCCAAATTTCCGCAGATCCAACCATATGTAGTGGAGTGAAGCGTAAACAGTAAAAGATAGGACTATTGGTCCTAGAAAATGTTACTGTGTTCAAAGTATTAATGAATTTGGTAACAACTGTAAAAAAGTAAAATTTAATATCTCTGGGCATAAGGATTTAATTTATAAGACTACCGTATCTAATAGTAATTAAATAAAAATCCCAAAAATATCATCACTTCTAATGATTGGGAAAAAAATTCCCGGTTTCATAGGTTTCAACTATAAATACATTTTTATTATTATTAATTTTTATTAATTTGTATAAGAGGTGTCAGTAGGGCAGCACAACATGTCAATTTTGTATTTGTAAGTCAACGTTCAGTAAATGTTTACGGAAGAATATCAATTTTCCAATAACACTGTGACACAAAATTGAACTTTTGGAATCGGAATGGGATGAAACCAAAAGGAAATGAAAGTTGACATTTTGTATAACAAAACCCTCAAGGGATTTTTTAAGTTTAGTGCGAGATTTTTTTTTACACGCATTTGAAGTTGGTGATTTTTGAACGCTGGCTAACAAGAAAAAATCATTAAAAATGTCATAAAATAGTGCTATTTATCCCGGAAAGTTGTGGTATCTTACTGTTTTTGGGGTCAAGGAATCCATTTTTGACATTTATTTTTATTTTGAAGCGCCGCCAGAGGGCGCTTTCGTAAATTTTTTTGGTTTAGATCGAATTTTTTGTCTTTTCACACGATTACAGCCGTAGATTAAGATCTATCGAGCTGAAATTTGGTATGCGAGCTTCTTTCCACCAAGCGGAGATTGGGTTCTAAGATGGACATGATCGGACAAAACCTACTCCCACCTCCCATTCAAATTGTACCTTTTTTGAGGCCTGTCCCTGCGTTCACAGTCGTAGATTAAGAGCTATCGAGCTGAAATTCGGTATGCAAGCTTCTATCCCCTGAGCGGAGCTTAAGTTCTAAGATGGGCATGATCGGACAAAAACTTCTACCACCTCCTATACAAACTTGCCCTATTTGGGGGTGTTCGTCTGTTTGTCTTCTCAATTACAGCCTTAGATCAAGAGCAATCGAGCTGAAACTTGGTACGCAAACTTTTAAACTCTTAGGGAAAGTTAAGTTCTATAAAGAGCAAGATCAGATAAAAACTCCTCAAACCCCAAAATATGGGAAGTTTGCATTGGAGGTAGGAGAAGCTTTTGTCCGATCATACTCATCTTAGAACTTAACTTTCTCTAAGAGGTTAGAAGCTTGCATACCAAATTTCAGCTCGATAGCTCTTAATCTACGGTTGTAATAGCGGGGCAAAACAGACGGACATCCCCAAAAAGGGTTATTTTGTATGGGAGGTGGGAGTAGTTTTTGTCCGATCATACCCATCTTAGAACTTAATCTCCGCTTAGAGGATAGAAGCTAGCATACCGATTTTCAGCTCGATAGCTCTTAATCTACGACTGTGAACGCAGGGACAGGCCTCAAAAAAGGTACAATTTGAATGGGAGGTGGGAGTAGGTTTTGTCCGATCATGCCCATCTTAGAACCCAATCTCCGCTTGGTGGATAGAAGCTCGCATACCAAATTTCAGCTCGATAGATCTTAATCTATGGCTGTAATCGTGTGGAAAGACAAAAAATTCGCTCTAAACCAACAAAATTTACGAAAACGCCCTCTGGCGGCGCTTCAAAATAAAAATAAATGTCAAAAATGGATTCCTTGACCCCAAAAACAGTAAGATACCACAACTTTCCGGGATAAATAGCATTATTTTATGACATTTTTAATGATTTTTTCTTGTTAGCCAGCGTTCAAAAATCACCAACTTCAAATGCGTGTAAAAAAAATCTCGCACTAAACTTAAAAAATCCCTTGAGGGTTTTGTTATACAAAATGTCAACTTTCATTTCCTTTTGGTTTCATCCCATTCCGATTTTGGTTGTTGCACAGTGTAATTGGATATTTGTATGGGAGGTACCAGACGGATCGGCCGACATAGGCTTTATTTAAAGGACAATGTCGAAATACTTGCGCAAAATACGTACTTACAAATAAGATATGTATGTAAATCTATGGAGTTGAGTTCGGTCATATGTACGGGATGTACCAGAAGGGGTGTGGCAAAGTTATTTATTTTTTTACGATTTATCTACTATTAAAAAATAATAATTTGTATGAGAGGTATCAGAAGGGGTTTCGATTTTTTGAGGATTTGTCTACTATTACAAGGTAATTAAACTGACCAAATTCTAATATCCTCCAGTTGTTCGTTTGGAAGTTATGGAAGAAATATTAATAATCCAAAATAGGTAATTTTGTATGGGAGGTACCAGAAGGTGTGGGCCCATTAACAATCCATTACTTCATTTTGAAAAATATTAATACTAGTAAATTTGCATAATGATCAGTTAAAGTTTACTTGAGTTATCGTGCCCAGCAGGCATCCTGCCAGTCAGACAGACGGACATAGCTCAATAGTCTTAAAAAGTTTTGAAACGAATTTAGTCTTAAGATACTTGAGGTCTAACTGGTCTCCTTAAATGCGTTACACTTTTTCTCGTATCAAATGATATATACCCTCATCCCTAAGGTTGGTGAAAAAATCAACTGGTGTGCACTGATTTCAATGGATTAATGCAAAATATATTGAACTATGTGATTTTAGATCAAAACTGTGATCTTTGCCGAATTTTTATTTTTTATGCATTTTTCAAGAACAAAATTTTTTTTTTTACAAATCTGTTTAATTATTTCCAAATCTTTATCGATATATATGAAACTACTGGTCAAATTTAAAGAGATAATTTATTTCAAGTTATTCAAATATATGTAGTGGAAATGCCTTCATTTTTGACGTTACGGTATATCGCGAAAAGATGAGCTGATAACATAACCAGTACAGAAATTTCAGTCAGTTAAACTGACTGATAAATACCATCACCCAATATAAGATATTGTTTAAGTCTTGTGTTATTGAAATTAACCGATTTGTAATTAAAACCAGTTAGAAAGTTTCAGTTGGGCAACCCGACTTACATTTACCCTTACCCTCAGTAAAATAAATAATTTTCTATTATACTGATATTATTACTCGATTTTGAAAGTGGGCGGAGTGGTTCATTTGTATGGGAGGTACGAGAAGGGGTGTGGTTAGGCTTCCAGATTTATTCTCCATAACTTTATCCTGTTATAGCTTTACTAATTACCGAATTTGAGAACGATTGCGTTGGGTGTACTGATATTATTACTAAACCCCTAAAGTGGGCGGAAAGGTACATTTGTATGGGAGGTACCAGAAGGGGCGTGTCTAGACTTCCAGATTTTTTCTCCAAAACTTTGTCCTGTTATAACATAACAAAAAACAGAATTTGGGCACGATCGTGTCGAGTGTATTGATATTATTACGTGTGGACAGACGTGGACAGACTTCCAATTTTTCTCTCCAAAACTTTATCCTGTTATAGCTTTACTAAAGAGAGAATTTGGTTCCGATCACGTTTAATTTATTGATATTATTTCACCATCTCTATAGTGGGCGGAAAGGTAGATTTGTATGGGAGGTACCAGAATGGGCGTGGCTAGGCTTTCAAAATTTTTTCCAAAACTTTATCCTGTTATAGCTTTACTAAATACAGAATTTGGGGACGATCCCGTAGGGTGTTGATATTATTACTCGATTTCTAAAGTGGGCGGAATGATGTATTTGTATGGGAGGTACCAGAAGGGGCGGGGCCATGTAGCCTATTTGCAATACCGTAAGTAGTTTTGAGAAAATAATAACTCGTGCAAAATTTCAAAACATTTGGTTGCGTCTTTCGAAAGTTATCGTGCGAACCAGCCGGACAGCCACCGGACAGACAGACAGACAGACAGACAGACAGACAGACAGACAGACAGACAGACAGACAGACAGACAGACAGACAGACAGACAGACAGACAGACAGACAGACAGATTTGGATTCAACGACCCAATACCAACAAAATACAATAAATGTAAATTATATTGGTTTTCTTTTACCTTACCCATTATTTTGTTTAATATTCAATATATGCAAATAGATGATAATCTTAAATATTAATAAATAAAACTTAAATCTGATAAACTACAATGCTACCGCTTAATCAAAATATTTTGAATAATTTACATATTTAAATAAACCAATCATTTTAATCTTGCTGTATGCTCTTAACATCAAATACATAAGCATAATATAAGAAGGACATAAACACACTATCATTGCATGTGATAGTAACTACTACTTTGGCATGATAAGAATTTAAGGGTAATTATTTTATTTTTTATATTTTGGTTTGCTTTAAACAGATAAATCAAAAGTTTAGTTTAGTTATACGCATTTTAGTTTAGCCGATAACACAACAGCACTTTATAATCTACCAAACATGTCAAAAAATAGATAGCAAATAAGGTCATATGTATACATTACTATATATGTGACCCGGTCTATGAAAAGGTGGCTTATGACTAAAAAACAAAATTTCGAGCAATCAATAAAATAAATCAATAAAATTCTGTGTGTCTTTCATTTGTGCTCTTCTTTCTCTACATTTTTGGTACACTTCTAACCAAGTTAGCAGTTTCTGCTTTTCACCATGTGAAAGAGCGTCTCAAAAAATATCCGAACCAAAAAAAAAACTAAAAAATAATTTTTTAAGTCATAAGTCACCTTTTCATAGACCGGGTCACATATTACGATTATAGTGTTCAAATACTTGCATTTTTTAGAAAACCCATAACGGTTTTATTCTTAAAAAAACATTTTTCCAACAACTCGGTTTTCGAATACCAGATTTAGTAACAAACTTATTTGACTAGTTTAGTCCCGTTTTATCGAAAATTATAAAATTAAATTAAATATAAAATGTAATATGAATTAAATATGAATTAATATGAGTTAGAATATTTTTAATAAAATAGAGTTTTTCTATTTAATACAAAAATAATTTGCAAGAAACTTAGCATATAAGTGGAGTATATATTACTCACAAACTTTCATCGCGTTTTCTGTAAAATTTGAGTTTAACACTTACCAAAGTTTCGAATTAAGAATCGATATGATCATAAATTACCCTACTTTTTACAATTGGACGCTTAGTTCAAGAGATAATGGCACAGTTTTCATATGAATATCGACGGCTTCTGACACAGTTTAAATTGAGTTCCCAATATACTTTAAGTTGAGATCCCAATTGTATCTTGGTGATTTCGCAACTATTGTAAAATGATCACAAATAAAGCTCCATTTGCGATTTAACGCTAAGTTTAGAAGATAGCTACACTTAAAGTTTTGACATGAATACACAGCTTCCCACCCATTTCAAGGCGAGATCCTAAACTACTTTAAGATAAGATTCCCACTGTATCATAGTGGCTTCCCAACTATTTTCTGGATGTAACTGCATTTAAAATGTTCATATGAAAATCAACAGCTTCTCACGTATTGTATGGTGAAATCCCAACAATATCTTAGTGAGTTCACAACTACTAACGGAGATAACGGCTATTAAAGTTTTCCATATGAATACCTACGGCTTCCAACTCATTTAAAGATGAGAATAAACAGTCTTCTAATAGCATTTTTCAAACAAATTCTCGTATTGCTTAAGAAATTTAAAATTAAAACATTTTTAGAGACTTGCTCAGAACTATCCCGGCAATGTTCTGTGGAAATACTTTCCAAGTAACACAAAATCTTTTTATGTCAAGAAGCGTGTATTAGCTTTTTAAGTCCTTATTACACAGATATTTCATTCAAGACCTTATTGCAATCGTTTTCACGCCAAAATACCTCCTATTTTCTTTAGTTGCATAGAAAGTGCAGTAAATGAGTCCATTGATAGAAGACAAATTACTTAAAAATGTATGAGCGAAAATAGGATTTGTTCAAAATGAAACTCTCTTAAAGAGATCATTTAAATGCAAGACAAAAATCAAATGCCGACAAACACATTTAGGATTATTAAAATTCTTATACTGTATGAGGGAAGTATGTAAATGAAGTATGTTAATAATGTATTTTTAAATAAAGTTTTCAGATTACTTTAATAATAAAAAATATACAATTGTCTTAATTGCTACAAATAAATATCAACAAAAGTGTAAATCAACAATGTGTTAGTGTATTTAATGATACAGCAAATTGGTTAAACGATCAGAAAAGTTTTTATTGTTGATAATAATGGCCAATTCAGTGTCACGCACTAGGATGATGCGTTTCGAAATCCATTATGAGATCATCATCAGACACCTTTGTAACGAATTGGTGCACTCGGCACATCATCATCTACATTATGTCAAACATGTACTTGCGACGTAGATATCTGGCCAAAATGTGCATCACCACTACTTGATTTTGTGTATTTTCTTACATTATTGTTCGTGAGAGTTCGACGATCGTATTGATAAGTTTTCAATTGTGTAAGTGTATCTAAAGATACACCAAATTGGCTAAACGGTCAGAAATCGTTTGATGAAAAGTTTTTCATAAATTCAAATTTGGTTTTATATAAAACCATCACTAAATTTATATTATGAATTTTAATATTTAGAATTTCAATAAAACTTTCTATGTTAATACTGTACTGTTTCAATTAAACTTCAGTTATACATAAAAAATCTAATAACAGACAGAGACTGTTGTTAAATGCATACATATTTCATCTCAAGGACATACCCAGGGCTACTTAGTTTTCCACTAATGGCGATAAACCAAATTAAAAACAGAAGCAGGCCTAAGTGTGGTTCATTGCTTTAACGTAGTTTCCCATCACCAAATAATTGAAGCTAAGGTACGCATGAGATTCAACAGAGTATAGAACCTGAAAAAGAGCTAGACATAGTTAAACTGCTATTTCAGAATATGCCTAAGCTATTCCAATCAAATGCTCATTATTACTGCAGCACCATCTGTATGCCAACCATATTCAACTAACGATAATTATCATACAACCGTCTGCACAAATCTATTGCTGTAGCTATACCTCCAGACGAAATGAAGAAATGCTAAATTTGAAAGGTGTTGAAATAAAATTGTCTTATATGCAACCAAGATGATATCATCGGAATGAACGAACACAAGTCTACGTGCATATGTATATTCAACTGTGTACATGCATATTGTAGTAGTAGATTATAATTTTGAACAGGTAAGAAGGGCAACACTCTGACATTCTCCTACACATACAGGGGTGTTATTGTATCCTCTATATATCCTACACATCACTACATTCAAATATGCGATGCAATAGCAGCAGTGGCATAATAATTGAAATTCAGTTTGCATATGTAATCAATGCTTATGTTTTGTTTGGACATTGGATGGATGGTTGCAAGGATCCATGGAACGTCGGTTGTACAAATGGCTGACTGGCTGCATGTCTAGTTGGATGGACGCCCATTGCAGGATCAAAATGGAAGGGCATAACTTTGATGTGATGTGTGTGTGTCTACATATGTATATGTATGAGATGAAGCGCAAAAACTTGTACCACTATTGCATGCAGCACAGTCGAAAATAGACAAAACGTAAATGAAGATTTTAGCATGAAAATGACATGAGGTGTTTGTGCCAATCTCTCAGAGAGAGTTTACGAGTAGTTGGCATTTTATACATGGGTGTGTATGTGTGTGATTCGGTGTATAGATCTTAGATACCTTAAGTGCATTTATGTTAGTTAGGTGTGTGAATGTGTGTGTGTAGGCATGACCGAGTGAAGCGGGAGAAACCAGGCTTTGGGAGGCCTTGAAATTGGTTTATGTCAGAAGCGCTGAAGTCCGAAATGTTCAAAAAAATCGAATGGTTTAGTTATAATTGTACAGAGTGTTCCAGAAAATATTTTTACTTTAACTTCGCTACTAATTTCAAAATTATTATTTTATTTTATTGATAAACTACAATTTGCCAACGATTGGTCCATAACTTTTACGCTGAAACGTTCCTGTTTTATAGGTTTTCATAACTTACTTACGCATTTACAACAGACACATCAGTACTACAGATAAAAGCTGCAATATTTAGACTTAATATAATGTGTAGTGTCACCACCACCATATATTTATCTAAATATTTGGTTAACAATACGTGATGTTCCACGCCCACAATTTATAGGTTATCCATTTTCTGATGTCGTACAAATTCTGATTTAGATACCACTGTTATCCAGATATTTCATTATAACTATTTATGGAACGTACTCCGATCACGAACGCACTTATAAAAGGTACAGACAAACAAAATAATATAAAAAACTAATCGATAATATAAATAACGTTATAAGGATAATGATTTAAGTATAAGCACCTGGAATGTCCAAATTCTATACAGAGATGGTGCCTCTATCCAACTGGCAGATGACCTCGACACATACAAGACTGACATTACCGATATACAGGAAATAAGATGGACGGGACAGGTAGGCACACGACGAAAGAACAGTGACATTTTTTACAGCTATCATGTAGAAAGACACAAATTTGGATGTGGTTTCAAAGTCGGCAAGAGACTTTGACACCTTGTCTCTCGATTTAACCCTGTAAGTGACCGGGCACTATTTGTGTACACGCTCCGACGGAAGACAAAGACAATGACATTAAAGATGCATTCTATGAGCGCCTGGAGGAGATGTATGACCGCTGCCCTTCACATGACCTTAAAATTGTTCTGGGAGATAATAATGCTAAAATAGAAAGGAAGATGTTCTTGGTTCAGCAGTCGGAAAATTCAGTCTACACAACAATTCCTCCGATAACGGATTCAGACTGGTTAGACACGTAGGCAAGAAGCATGGCTGTGAGTGGAACCAGATTCCCGCATAAAGATATCCACAATGCAACATGGATATCTCCCGATCAAAATACAAGAAATCAGATTGATCACGAGGTAATTGATGGAAGGCATGTCTCAAGCTATATGGACGCATGTGTGACCACCACCTAGTTGCAGCCAAGGTACGCACACGATTAAGTAGTTCTAAAAAACACTCGTAACCAAACGCAAAGAATGCTAGACATCATAAAGCTGCACATCACCGAGATAGCTAATGCCTACTCCAACTAACTCTTTCAATTACTTCAAACAAACCCCCCTAGTTCTGATGCTCCCGACACACAGTGGCATCATATTGCGACTTCTATGACCACTACCGCAACGACCGTACTGGGCTATGAAAAACCACGCTCAAGCAAGCCCTGTTACTGCAGCGTTTGTGGAAGAAAATAGAGCGCCAGGATATCGAAAACTACAGGAATAGAGGTGAAGCCGGAAAGTTCGACCAAAAGGAAAAAAGTAAAGGTTTTGGAACAGGGATCCCCACATGTAAAGACAGAGGCAGAAATCTGGTCACGGACACTCAGAGTGTGTTGCAAATATGGAGGGAACTCTTTCAATCCTTACTCGTTCCCGAAAGCAGCGTAAGTGACGATATCACACCAATCATAGACGACGTAGTAGATTGTCCACCACCGAGCTAAAACGAGATCAGCACGGCGATCGCAAGGCATACAAATAATAAAGCTGCGGGAGCCGATGGACTGCAGGCAGACCTTTTTTAAGCCGGCGGCGATAAGCTGGCAACGAGCATACACCAGCTCATAAACACGATTTGGCTCAAGGAATGAATTTCCGATGATTGGAATCAGTATAGCTTTAGACCTAGTAAATCCACGACCAACCAGATATTCACACTATGACAAATCCAGGAGAAGACCCAAGAAATGCAGATCGACACCTACTATCTGTTCATCGACTACAAAGCTGCATTCGACAGTCCGATACGACAGAATATGTTAGATGCTATGGCTGTTTGGTATCCCTGCGAAGCTAATACGTCTTTGCGGGATGATACTGACTGACTCGAAGTTTTCAGTAAAAATAGGCAAATATCTCACAGAACCATTTTCTACCATGCGGAGCTTTAGACAAGGCCATAGTCTGTCTGGCGATCTCTGCAGTAAGCAGGAATGATACCATCTTCAACAAAAGCAAAATGCTGCTCGCGTATGCCGATGATATAGACATCATTGGCCGTGGATTGTGGAATGTTACTGTGGCTTTTTCGAGCCATTCAAAAGCAGTCGGCGGAAGTGGGTCAGGAGATAAATGACGACAAAACCAAGTTATTTGTTTCAACGAACAAAGAGCACAACTATAACTTTGAAGTGGTAGATGATTCTGTCTACGTTGGCTCCGCCAGTAACAAAAATAATAATTCGGCCTGGAAATCAAAAGACGAGTATTGATCGCAAACCGCTTCTACTATGCGCTAAGCAAGCGATTTAATGACAGAGAGCTCTCTCGAACAACGAAGATCTAACTCTACAAGACTCTCATCCTACCTGTCTTGCTCTACAGCGCAGAATCCTGGGAAATGACACAAGCTGGTGAAACTATTCAGGGACTATTCGATGTGCGGCGTAGGAGGGGGCGACAAAAACTTCGTTGGTTGAACGAGGTGGTGCGACTAACTATCTACGAAGCGCGACCGAAGCGCTTTTCTATGTGCGGCTACTGATAGATGAATTTCTCTTGCTGCTGCCAATTAAAAAGAAGAAGAATCGATGGCCTCTTTACTGCTATGCCTGGCCGAATTTGCCACTGTAAATATTTCTGACACGAAATTGTTTAAAATTTATGCAACGCCATGCATTCGTTTAAACATTTCATATGATTTTCCAGGATAACTCTATAAGCTGACTCTAATGGTTGCACTGACTAAGAGAAGAAATTGCTGTTGGTCCGAATCAAATTGAGGTTTTGTTTTTAAGCTTAAATGCCAAGACATCCATAGCTTTTGAATGAACTTATGTAATGCGGTGGCATCATTTAAAATGTATTGTACGTACAAATGTACAAATTTTAATTACTACCTAAGGTATGTTTAAAGTAAATTTACGTATGCATGAACAAATAAATTTGTTCTTACATAGTATAATAATTTAATTTATGGAATTATAAATGGAAAAGTTTACTTAGGATTAATAGCGCGGCTTTATATTTGAAATATCTTATATTTATTAGTGAATATGCATTAAGGATTGTATTAATATATAGTGTGTGATATTACTAGAAATTCTTAATATAATGTGTGTCATGAGCGAACGAATTGTTATACACGTTAACTGCATCGAACGAGTTTAATTTCAAAATCATTTCTATTGTAAAAATATCAGATATTCTTACTAGTCGGACAAAATTATGTTTGTAGTATTCATTCGTACCACAAATCAATTAGATATTATGTGTAAAATAATTATAATTACAGTGTAGCCTAATGCCTTTTTAATTGTAACCTTCCGTAAGAATAATCAAAAATACATAACATTATTTCAGTAACAATACACCTTTTAACAAAGTGAATTTCAATTAACATTTGTCAAATATTAAAGCTATTATTTCTCATTTATAGAAAATGCATTACATACAACGATTGTTTAATTTATTTAAAACAGAAATTATTGTATGCAGTTGTAATAAATTTTAATGCATACGAAATGAATTTGTTGGCATGCATTTGCTTTTAATGCACATACGAATGAGTGGAAGCATATCTTTGATAATAAATACCACAATGGTGGTAGGTTTAGTTTCTCGTGTTTGTTTAAATTACCATGTAAAATGTCATGGAATTAGTGACAGCATGGAGTTATCAAACGTGGACCATGGAGTTATTAATCGTGTCATAATATCCTTTTAAGGGAATATTGGCAGTAGTGGTTAAGGACCTTGAGAGTTCGGACAAAAGCCACACGGACATATCCTACATCCATCTTGTCTCTTCATTGCTTGCGTAAATAACAAAGTGAAAAAAGGCCACAATTTCCAATTAGATATTAAGATATCTGAACAGAAAATAATTGTATTTCCATATAAATAAATACAACATACTCGTATTATGCAAAATATTACAAAATGAATTTCTAATGCAAACATTTCTTTAATTACGCTTTACTGCAGATTATAAAAACTGAATACTTAAAATTCTGCGGTGTTCAACAAAATATATAAAATGTACTTTAAAAAATGACGAGGTTTCTTCAAAGAAGAGTTTCTACCACAAAAAAAGTTTTTAAACAATATTTTTGTATGTGTTCGAAAAAGGGTTTCATTGGTTGTTGTAATAACACCATCAGATTGTTTGTCAACTGCTCAGAGGTTCAATGTAGCATGTAGTTGTCCTACATTTTAAAAACTTAATATATAAACTCCAAACTAAAATTACAAAAAATTGCATTGGACCTGGAGTCATGTTTTCTTTTCCAAACATATCACATAGCTCCGTATTTGTGGTACTACTGCGGAAGAAGTAACTCCACGTAGTGACGCTTGGAAACGTGTCTTTGACACCCGCCAGAGCACTGCTAACTTTGAGGGGCGAAACCTTAAACCCAGGCACGTCGGCTCAGAGTGAGCGGTACCATGGTCAGCGTCTAACCCAGAATGGGCGGCTGTAATAAAATCCTGGCAGAAAGATAAAACTGCGACGTGATGCGCTGGGCTTGCAACCAGCCACCGACGTTTGAACTATTGAAAAGAAAATGAAAAGATGTAAGAAAATAATAAAATGGAACACCCAAAATGTTGACAACCATCACAAACGAATTAAGGACCATGATTTGAGGATATGCACCTGGAATGTTAGAACACTGTATAGACCAGGTGCCTCCATTCAACTGGCAGAAGTCCTCGAAGAATACAAGGCTGACATAACCGCTTTACAGGAAATCCGGTGGACGGGACACGGGTGCTCGCTCATGAAGACGTCCGATATCTACTATAGTGGCCATGCGGACAAGCACGAGTTTGGATGTGGATTTGTGGTTGGCAAGAGACTGCGACACCTAGTCCCAAGGTTCAACCCGGTGTGTGAACGTATAGCCACCATGAGAGTCAAACAAAGTTTTTCCGCATAACCCTCATATGAGCCCATGCTCCGACAGAAGAGAAAAGCGATGATTGCAAAGACGAGTTCTACGAGAGCCTAGAAAATGTATATGACCGTAGCTCCAGACATGACATCAAAATTGTACTAGGCGATTTTAATGCTAAAATAAGCAGGCAGACCGCATTTGAGCCTACCATCGGAAAATTCAGTCTGCACTCCGAAATGTCGAACAATGGCATCAGACTGATTGATTTCTCTGCGGCAAGAAATATAATAGTTAGCAACACTAGATTTGACCATAAAAATATTCATAAGGCAACATAGTTATCTCCAGATCAATTGACGAGGAATCAGATTGATCACGTGGTAGGCGATGGAAGGCATGCATCGAGTGTTCTGGACGTACGAGTGATCAGGGGTGCGAACATTGACTCCGATCACTACCTTACTTGCTGTATTGTTTAAGGCAGACGGGGAGGAGCTGATTAGAAGCATGCATCAGCTTATGGAAAATATCTGTCTAGAGGAGAGCATGCCCGGGGATTGGAGTCTCAGTCTGTATAACCAAATGCGTTCAAGGTCCTTTCGACCGTATTGTGTGAACGTCTAAAGCCAATTGTAGAAAAACTAATTGGACCATACCATACCATACCAACCATTCAACACAGGAAGAGGTCTCCGACAGGGTGATAGCCTGTCCTGTACACTGTTTAATATAGTTATGGAGAAGGCGATGACAAAGGCTGGTGTCAACATGTCTGGCACCATATTCCACAAAAGCCACATGCCACTAGCCTACGCCGATGATATAGATATCATTGGCCGAAATCTGCGGTACGTTACTGCAGTCTTCTCATCCCTAGAAAAGGAGTCGGCAAAAAAGGGTTTAGCGGTCAACGAGGACAAAACAAAAATAATGATTTCGACGAACAAAGAGTCCTCTCGATGGGGACGCAACGTCAACGTTGAAAGTTATTGTTTTGAGGTAGAAGATGAGTTTACCTACCTCGGATCTTCCGTCAATAAGAAAAATAATGTCAGCCAAGAAATGAAGCGGAGGATAGTGCTAGCCAATAGATGTTTTTACGGACTTCGGCACCACGTTAGTAACACCACCTTATCTCGGAATACTAAGAAACAGCTATACCACGCGCTTATCTTACCTGTTCTGGTAGGACTAACTGGAGAACGTACGCAGAAGACCGAAGCGTGTGGAATTCTTTAATTCTTCAGGCCTCAAATTTATGAACTACGTTCGTAAGTTGTAATAGGCCACTTAAGTAAGTAAGATAAATAAGATTTACATATTCTATAAGTATATGAAGTAATTTATTTTTTTGAAAATTTTTGCTATGGGTTATAGTTACCGATCAAAAATTTGGTTTTAGACAAATTGTTTTTTTTTTGTTTGTAGCGTAATTGTTACCCTATGTTGTTGTTGATGGATAAAATTACCAAGTTCTTAGAAACTCTTTGATCCATTTACGTAATATTAAACTTTTTCTTCGTTGCACAAACAGCTGAATTGTGTCCTTTTACGGATATCGGTTCACAGTATCTACTATCGGTCAATCAATTGTGTCATTTGAATTCAATATGGAAGAAGACCATGCACTAATTCTATTCATTGTACAACACACTAACGAGAACACCATTTGACTATCTCCCTTATTTCAGTTACAATAACTGATTTTCAGAATTGGATGCGCAACTTATAACAATATAGTTCTTAAAATTAATTCTTAAAGATATAATGTAAAGTTAATGTACTAACATTGGGAAAATACTAAGCAAACATAAGTTAAACTTTTAAAATCAAAAGATTTCGGACTTCAGCATAACATCCTCCATATGGCGTCAACTTCTTAAAAGGGCAAAACAAACATTTCGCAGCTCTTTCATTTGCAAAAATTTGCATTCAAGTTAACGTAGAGTGTTTTAATTTTAATGAAATATTCAACAGTGAAAACAGGTACAACACTTAGAAAATGACGGACTGCAATTATTCATGCTTGCACTGGAATTTAGTATTAAGAACTTTACATAAAACTTAACTAGATACAACAACAAAGTATGTTTGAAATTGTTCAAGTTTTAAGCAACATTGTTGCACTACATCATGGGGTACCCAATTAGTTTAATGGGCTTGTAAAGTTTTAGGAAAAATGAAGTTTGTGTTGTTGGAGGCGCGCTACAATGAAAACAAATTGTTGTTCCCATTAGACTAGATAAAAACAACAACTTTTGATGTTAATTCTTGACAATGCATAAGAGTTTGTTGCGCGAATGAAAACAGAACAGCAGAAAGTAGTAGCAGAAGAAGTCAAAGAAACAGGACATTTATTCGTTTCATTGCACTGCAACTATAAACGGGTTATTGTTTAATACTTGTTTTATTCGTACTGGCTTGAGTAGAAAGTTCGCATCATCGTCATTATTTTATGGACAAAGGAGCTGTATAAACAAGAGTGATACGGAAAATATTCGTGCAGTTAAGCAACAGACTCCCTTAGTAGCTTTGGCAGCCCCAAGAAACTAGGATCGGGCGCGGTGGCCAAATAAGCCACCCTCCTTAAACAAAACAAATATTATGAAAATACGAAGAAAAGAAAAAACAAGAATCCTCCCAAATGTTGACGACCCCCACAAACGATATAAAGATCATGATTAAAGGGTTTGCACCTGGAATGTCCGAACTCTATACAGAGATGGTGCCTCTATCCAACTGGCGGATGTCCTCGACAAATACAAGGCTGACATAACCGCCATACAGGAAATGAGATGGACGGGACAGGGATGCACACGACGAAAGTACTGTGACATTTTTTACAGCTGTCATGCAGAAAGACACGAATTTGGATGTGGTTTCATAGTCGGCAAGAGACTTCGACACCTGGTCTTGCGGTTTAACCCTGTCAGTGACCGAATAGCCTCTATTCTTACTACTTTTTTCCTGCTGGGATTTTTTTTGTCGAAGGGTCATATTGTTCATATTTAGTATTGTTTAATATTTACTTTTGATCTAAGGTGTCGTTGTATGCACTAACTTTGTGAAGTCGAAAACAAATTACCAAAGTTATGTTCAATATTTTAGGAGTCATTTGCATTGCGGTGGTACCATAAAGGTTGGCGCAAAATTATCCATTTTTATATTGCTGCTTATGTCACCCATTTCCAACTCAGATCCCAATGTTATAAAGTTAAACTTCTAATAGAGTTTTATTTGAATCGGTGAAGATTTACTGAAGCTATTGTCACGACCAGCGTCTAAGCCGGCCAACTAAACACACGGATATATCAATATGGTGCATAAGACTTGAAAAACATTTTGCAATCATTATACCAAAGTCTGCTGATGAGGATTCGTGGCTGAATCCGTGCTTTTAACTTCTTTCAAAACCCCTGGTCTTGAGCTTGAGATAAATTCCAAAGTCAATGTTCAGACAAACAGACCGAATAAATACATACACAACGATGATAAGATTGATATATATATAACAAAATTCCTTACGTATACCTTCCAATACCTCATATATTTGTATCTCTCTTTTTAAGTAATTATTTAAGTAATTATTTACTTACTTCTCAACTTCTTCCCTCTTTGGAGAGACAACAAAATTCGTTAGCCAAAGAAACCGTGTTTCAATCTAAATAGTTTAAATGTTTTTTTTTCATATCAATTTCTTTATCCTGCCAATACAGATTTTGTTATTTAAGGGCAGAACACCTTATCTCGTATTGAAGTTGCAGTAAAAGTCGAATTTTTACATTAAATGACAATTCTTTTAATATAAATTCAACCATTTGGCAATCATCGCAAAGCCATAAAAATAAAACTACAAATTAAATGTAAAACCAATAAAACCACATTTTTCAACCACATCAAGTCATATTTTTGTATGCTGATATCGGTTGGTCTGTGACCGACCAATGGCATTACAATTTGCTCATCTCTACGAACTCATTGGCATGACTCTGCTGTGTGTGAAATAAAGCACTATCTGTTAAGTCCTTTTATACACACACGAACGGATACATTAAATGTATTGATTTTACAAAAATATCATATTTATAGGATATGTGATATAAATGAAAATCAATCGAATTTCAGGATTTTCGATTGGTTTTCATTCATAAAACAATGTTTATTTTTACTGGAGACTACTTTAATTGCATGTATAAAAATTGAATAAATGTTTGTCTACTGCTCGGCATCAAACAAACGTGTAGTAGTAGTTCTGCATTGTATAGCGAAGACATATATTCATTATATTCCATGGCAGTGCTTGGTAGTAAGTGTACATGCCCAGTGGTTAGATGGACTTATCGCTTTTTTTTATTTAAAACTCTACTAATTTTAATTCTACTTAGATGTATTCAAAATTAAAGCTATTCATTGTGTGTTTCAAGTATTTTCCAGGTCTCGGTGATTTTGCGCAAACAATAATGCTAAACGCTAACACCAAATTCATTTCTTTCCATCGGCATCTAAATTCACTAGGATGTCTGTTTTTATTAATGCTTTTTACAGAGGTCTCGCTGCCCTTTTATAAATTACATAGTGGGACAATAATTATAAGTCATGAAAATTTCGATATAATTCTGAAAGCTTACGTTAAACGAGTCTTGTTTCGCTTATATACTTCGTTTTTAATTTTGTTCTTGTTTAAAATGACTTAGAACTTTTAAAGGATATAATTATTGAAAAAATTGTAATATTTCTAGTAGTCCTTGTAAGACGATATGAAAGGGGACACTTTGGGCTATCTACATCTTTCTAAATAATGTCTCTAGTTGCACAAACAAGTTCCTAAGCCACGATATGTTCCAAAATTCGGTTTAATATGTACACACTGTGACAAAATGGAAAAAAATTAAAGAAACTTGGAGAGTAACCTAGTCCGTGTTGGAGGCCTGGTCGATTACAACATAACCATTGACTTACGGCTCAAAAACTGTGTTTTTGGATCTTTTCTCACTTATGAGGTTATATCTCAGGCATTTCTTAACCGATTCGATGACTTCAAAATAGTGAGAAAAAACAACAACACAAAAGTTTGCGATTTCGTGGCAAAAACAGACAGATGTAATAAGATATCTATATAAATTTATATATAGTTGGAAAGGTTCAAGATTCTTATTTTCAAAACCGTTAAGAAATCAAATCTCGGTTATGAATCTACTGAGTTGTTTGCTCATTAGTTATGCAAGGTCATGTTGTACTCGACCAGACCTACAACATGCACTAGACAACTCCCCATGTTCCAAATGACTGTCAAATAGTGTTGTATTTTTGTGTCAGCTTTCAGAATTATATAGACACTTCCATGACCAATAATTTTTTTCATTATATAGGTAGGTAGCTATAGTAGTTATAGGTAGCCTATATATCTTCTTTTTGTATTAATGTCAAAATATTATATATGCAGTGAAATTTTATTTTTTGTTTGTAAGTCGCAATATGTTAGTAACCGATGTTCTCTATAATGCGTTAATTTTCCATAAAAAGCATTTGTATGGGTCTTTGGTTTACGGGCATTTTGGCGAACATACCTGTATATGTGCGTATGTGGTTTATCTGTGGATATTTTAGTAGGGTTTAGTTGCAAATTCGAAATAAAAACTAATTAGATTTGTGTGGCAGTGTGAAAATCAGACTCACTTAGATTACAAATACTGTTGTTGTAATACAACGTAAACTAAAGATGAACATATCCTTAGTTCTCCTTGTTGAACCACCCTGTGCGCCTAAAAACTCCTTAGTTGTTCAATACCAATATCGGCCAGATAATTTCCAATACCAATATCGGCCAGATAATTTCCAGGGTAGGAACAGTGCGGTGTAGTGGTTCTATGGACTCCTCCTACAACTTTGTCTCTAATATATTAATGATAACTGTGTTGAGTTATATGAAATTTTCTCAAAGGACACGCCCACCTCCCATATGTCCCATATATTTGCTATCATTAAACTGCAACATAATGCAAATAATAGTCTTGATTTTCGGGTAAAAAACTCCGGTTTTTCGTATTAAGCCAGTTACTATTAAGCCAGTAAAGTGGTTGAATATGGACCGATTTTTAATTTCTCGGCGGAAAGAAGAGACTGTGACCTTTTCAACAATCTATATATATAAAAGGCTTGGGTGACTGACTGATCACTTCCCAGCCCAAATGGCACAAACTAGAACCGTGAAATTTGGAATGTAGGTTCCTTTTATGACGTAGACGCGTCATACTCTGAATGTATAGGGGTAAATTGGTCGTGGCATCGCCCCATACAACTCGAATTTTGAAATGTCTTTATATTTTAAACCATAGGTACGAAGTCGAGATTTGGTATGTATATCGGTTGTATTAGAACAATACGTTGTTTGCGGAAAATGGGCGATACCACTCCCCTTTTTAGAAAATCGTTATATTGGCCAAATAAATAAACCGATTGCAATTATATTTAATTTGTGTGATGCTGTCCGTATGGACTCCATCATAGGCTACATAAAAACATAGTTAGGCAATGAGGCGTGGCACCGCCACCCACATAAATTTCAATCGGTCATATCTCACGAACCAGTAGAGGTATGAAGATGTGATTTGCTGCATATGTTACTGGTATAAGGAGGATTGCGTCTCACTGGGAAATGGGCGGCGCCCATTCGTAGGGCATCTATCATAGACTAAGTAAAAACAAAATGAGACAAAATTTCAATCGGTCATATTTCACGTGTCATGTAAGGTATGAAGATGAGATTTCCTACATATGTAAATGGTACATGGGGCATTCCGTCTCGCTGGATATGGGCGGCGGCACGCCCCTTTTGGAAAAATTATTATGTTGGTCATATTAATAGAAAGATTGTAATAAGATTTTCTTAATCTATACATTTAAAATTGCTTAGTAGCTGTAGATAGGATGATGAAATTTGGGGTGGTTGTTCCCCTTTTTCAATTATACGTCAGATAAGAATGAATTTTTGGAAATTCGTAGTTTTAGGGGTTAAAATTACCAATAAGGGATAAAAGTTATATCAGCACCCAGACCAATTGACTAATGCTATAATCGCAAAAATTGAAATGGGCATGCTCACTATCAAATTGGATTGAAAGTTTTTTTGAAATCCGATATTTCTGAGTAAAAAAATCGAAAAATGATAACAATTTTACTATCGTCCAAACCACACCGCTAATGATATAATCAGGATAATTTATATGGGCTTGCTCCCTATGGAATTAGAACGAAGCAAGGAAGGTTTTCGAAATTCCTCCCTTTTAGGTATAAAAAAAAGCCGAAAAGGAATAAAACTGGTACAAAACGGCTTAAGGTAGAGTTTCAAAAATTAAAGTGAATATTTTAGTTGTGCTATGTGAATAAATTTTTCGAAATTCGTTCTTTAGTTGTAAAAATACAAAAAAAGGGATAAAACTAGTTTTATTGCCCAGACCAAATGCCTAGCCGGTTTTTGGAACAGATTAGTTTTCAGTTCTCCCATACATTGAGGTCCACCTTAAGGCACAAACGATTTAGAATGTGCGCAGTAGCAAAGTTTTGTATACATTGTTTACCAAAATTTTAACGCATTTATTGTGATATGGACTTGGTCAGTTTTTCCTGTATGCGCGATATGTAGTACTATAATCGACAGTCTTCTCCTTGGTACGAATGTCTTCGTTACTATTGAATACTTATAGACATTAGGCGACATTAATAGACCAACCGTTATTAAATTTTAAGAGTTTGAAACTGTTCTATCTATGATTTTGTCTGCCGGGTCCGCTAATATGTATCCAAATATGATAATGTGAAAGAATACATATGTATCAAAATAAATTCTCGTCCTGAGTAATACTCTCGTTGTGTGGCACATTTCAAAATGTTACCTTTTGTTATTGTTGTTAAATTTTATTTTAATCATAAAAGGTAGATCTTACCTGACCTTTGTCAACAAATTTCTGGACCAAGAAATAATTTTCCGCAAACAGCTATACTTGACTTTACTTATGTTGAGTAAAAAGCAACATAAATGCTACCACATTTTATGGTTCTTTCTTATTTGTTGAATTCAAATGTCGACTGGTCTCAAAAATTTTCCCTTATAAACGATATTAGGTCATATATTTATGTGTAAATTATCGTCGAAATTACTTGCTGTATCATTCGAATTCAAATATTCTCGAGAAAAAGTAAATTTTTGTTCCAAACTATTACTTATAGAATATTCAAGCGCATTGATTTTGATTTGTCAATTTATATTAATGTTTGATTTCTCATCCATCTATTTGTTATTTTCAATTTATAATTACATCCCTTTCTATATCCTATTTACTATTATTTAATTTCCACAATTGCAAAATAACTGATAACAAGTTTTGATAAAATGTTTATTGATTACCTCATTTCCTCTCTCTTTTCTGTAACGACAATATTTAAATTGTCTCCAGCCCCCTTCTTTTAAATATATGTATATCTAAATGTCTTGGTATAATTTGACAGAATTGTATTTATAGACAGATATCACTTAATTTGTTTGGTATTAACTGTTTTTATCTTAAGTTTATTTACCGTAAACTTAATATACATTTCTAGGAAAAATGATACGATGGACTGGAAATGTAATAACAAAGTATTCCTCCTATTGCTAAAGTCTATGACTTCTTGCTGGTCTTATCATTCATTTGACATCTCGAAGTTGTATTTCCTGGCAGTTGTAAATCTGAGAAGCTCAATGGAAACGCCGAGCAAAGGGAGAGCATCTGTAGCGAATGGTATAAAACACAAGAAAGCCATCATGCTATCAAAGGAATTGAATCAAATTACCTTGTAATCTTAACCTTAAGGTAGTCACTGTAGATGGCACAAACCCAGTGAACATTTTCAAGTGTTTTGTGAGAGTTGTATTAATATAGGCGCTGTGCTAATGAGGTCTGTCCAAATTGTGGTACCAGGCAGTGTCATGACTGATGATTAAATTTTCTGAATTGATCCGAATCATTATTTTTTTTGTCTTAGGAGTATGCATTCTGGTTCGCTAAATTAATCACGGTACACAAAATTTTTTATACATTGTAAATTCCAAGGTAACATGCAACTTATTTTCATAATTTATTAGATTCCATGATACATGATAAGTTTTTTTCGACCACCTGAATAATTCACTGGGTTATCTCGTACCTATTTTCTGTGCATATTTCTTAGGAATTATAGTTCAAGGCTTTTTCTTTGCTTTGATAGTCTTTCTGGGGGATATCAAATGAAAAACAGAATTCACACACACAAACACAAGCCCAGCGGCATTCATAGACACACACACACAAACAACCATATTCAGAAACACTCAGCCACCCAGCAAGGAAACTATACACAGTCGCACTTCTACAAGTTAAAAACAAAGCGTTTTATGTTTAACACCACAGGGAAATTGAAACTCATTGGCTTCATATTACCCAACGAAAACAACCAACAACAACAACAACAACAGCGGCAACAAATGTTGTAGCAGCTACAACATTGGCAACATCAACAGCTACAATATTGGCTTTACAAGTAACCAAGAGCAGCTTATCATCATATCATCGCACTATGAGTGTATTAGTCAGAGTGTATTAGTGAACGTATTAGACGTGTGCGTGTGTCTCGTGTAGTATAAAAATGTAAATGCTAAACATATTGTCACGATATGATTTGTAATGTGAATAGGTGGTATTTTGTCCTAGAGTCCTTGGTACCGGAAATGTCAAAAGGAAATGTTCTAACATTCATTTGAAGAGATAACAACCAAGCAACCGAATAAAACTTAAGGGACCATCAAGACGACGATCTCACACTCCGCTACAGTGGCATTTAGAGAGGATAGATTGAAGGTCGAAGGGAGACTATGTCGTTCGTGTTTGAGGTTTGTTGCATAATAAACCTATATTTTGTAGTGGTTATGACAAGGTAGGATATCATTTAAATTTGATTTTGAAGGACAAGTTCGATAACTCTTTGCTACCCATACACAAAAACAAAGTACATTTCATCGAACTTCTATGGGTTAAATTTACATAAAAGAGAACACTCTCGACATGAAGTGCATTCATACCTATGTAGATAGCAAAAATCGTACAAAAACCCACGTTGATTCTATTGACAGACTAAACACCGGAATGCAAAACATTCGACTACTCAATACTTTAGATTGAATTTTATCAGTGTTTTGCAGTTAGCACGACTTTATGTTGTACAGTTAGTCTCACCATTTGCTATATCTTTTTTCAATTTGCATTTGAAAAGCATTGAGAAAATAAAAACAATTGGACGTTTTCCCTGCTGTAGCAAGAGTAAACTTTAAAAATTTCTGAAATAACACGGTAATGACAGTGCAAATATTTAGATAACTGCTAGCGGCACACAGTGGTTTGCAGCGCCAAAAAAATGGTACTAATTATTTTAGGAAACTAATAAAATGATGACCGCAAGACGTTTGTTAAAATACATACCAATTTTTAGTATTTTTTTTTTGTGAAAATAATAAAACCAAATTGTTCAAATTTTCGTAGTCAGAGTTGTACAAATACTCATACCTATATGTAATTAACTTCGACTATGCCGAAGATCAGATACCCTTTACTATTGGTAAAAATTACTAAAATATGTTATTTGCATTACAACTTGATTTTATTAAACTTTGTACCGCAAAAAGGGGAGTTTGCGTGAAATATTTAATACTGATCTTGAATTGTTTATATGAGCTGATAATATTGTTATTAATTTTCAGCTGACGATATGTTGGATTGCCAAAATCATAGCAATTTGTATGAAAACCAGTATAGAAATTTCATTCAGGTGAAATGACTGATAAGTAACACATGGCTTTCGGTCGTATGGCCAGACGAGACATATAGTAAAACTGTAGAAAAGATTACAGCACACAAATGAAAAATTTTATATTCAATATCACTGGGCATATGGTAATTTTTTTATGGGGTTTACCGAAAAGGTCCAGCTGAGAATCAAAGAAAAATTCTCTAACTAATTCGAACAAAAAATCTCAAAAGAAATCATATTTTCTAATGGGCGTGGTAAACCAGGTTTCTTAGATTTGACCTGTAAATACAAAATATTAAAGTAAAATATTCTCAACGGGGTATAGGTGATACCAGTATGAGCACAACGTGTCCGATTATAATTCGAAAATCAACGTTTAACTTCTGCACAATTTTTCAGAATAGGTGTGGAAATTTTTCGACTCACTACGGTTCTGCCTCCTGTTACAAGATAAATAAATTAAATTTTTTTTATCCCAAGTAATGGGGGAAGTTGAGGGGCTATTCTGCCCATTTACAATTCCATTACTTAATTTTGGAAAATAGTAATACTGGTAAATTTTCATACGGATCAGTTAAGGTTTACTCGAGTTATCGTGCCCACCAGCCATCTAGACAGACGGACATAACTTAATCTTCTTAAAAGTCCTTAACCGAATTTGGTCTTAAGATACTTGGGGCCTAACTCGTCTGCTTTAATGTGTTACGCTACAAATGATATATATAAAACCTATGGGAGCAATGCAACACCAACATAGTGACAACTAAGTATATGATTTGTCGAACTGCAACTCATCATACCACTACTCCCCCTGCTGTTCTGTAACTGAAACAACATACAAAAATTTTACGGGCGAGTTGAAGTCGGAATGGAGATGCCATCGTTGTAAGGTTCGAACTAGGTCTGAAACAAACAACACGTATCAAACCATAATGTATGAGGATATATCCCAGCAAAAAAAGCAGAGAGAAGATGATGAGGAGAGCAATAGCTCAATTAAAAAATTTTAAAATTCTCTGTCATTAGATGCAGTGAATTCTAAAATATGTTCCGTTCTGGCAGACGTTACAGACCTTAGCAGCAATTTAACAGGTCTTAAGTCTGACGTACAGTCATACAAGTTTTTGAAGCACAATGATAAAGGACTTTCGCCGTTTGAAGGAGTCACTTTAGACCCTAGGTTTCTTTGAACCAAATTCGATTCATGACTTTTTAAATCGTTTGAGCCATGTCCGTCTGTCTGTCTGTCCGGCTGGTTCGCACGATTACTTTTGAATGACGCAACCAAATGTTTTGAAATTTTGCGCGAGTCAATATTTTCCCAAAACTACTTACGATATTGAAAATGGGCTACATGTCCCCGCCCCTTCTGGTACCTCCCATACAAATACATCATTCCGCCCACTTTAGAAATCAAGAAATAATATCAATACACCCAACGCGATCGTGCCCAAATTCTGTATTTAGTAAAGCTATAGCAGGATACAGTTTTGGAGAAAAAATTGGAAGTCTGAACACACCCCTTCTGGTACCTCCCATACAAATGTACCACTCCACCCACATAGAAATCGAGTCATAATATCAATATAATAGAAAATTATATGCTTTATTAAGGGTAAGGGGAGATGTAAATCGGGTTGCCCGACTGAAACTTTATTACTTCTTTTTGTCAAGGAATTTGCAGAACACATGACTAAGGTGAGGTGCATTTACTTAAAATTTTTAAAAAAAAAAAACCCCATTTTAGTTTTTAGATATATTATATATATTAAATAGGCCTATCTAAAAATATTTTTTTTTGGAAAAAAAGACGATCTTCGAAGCCTTTTCCAAGTTTAAACTTTTGTTTTTGGTAAACAAATATTTTCAGTGTTTTAGAGTGTATGTTTTCGAAAGCTGACTTATATACCTTTCTAATGGCACCAAGATCTTTTAAATCGGTTGAGTCATTCCATAGTAATCACAACTTAAAAGTACCAATTACCGTCATTTTTCAAATATTTCGGTACCTTGCCACGCCCACGTATTTTCAAATATGTTATTCCTAAAAATGAGGTTATGTTTCTGTAGGTAAAATGTAGCTGTATGCAAAATTTCATTAAAATCTGAGAGGGTCGGGTTCAAAATGTCCCTTTTTTATAGGTTTTGATATGAAATTCATCATATATTATATATGAAGTATATATAAATAAACATCGTCGAATTTCGAGTCAATTTAAAGATGTTCTTCTGTCCGTCTGTCTGTCTGTTTCCGCGATTACAGCCTTAGCTTAAGAGATATCTAGCTGAAATTGAATGGTAAACAATTACTCCCACATATCATACAAACAGCATCTTTTAGGAGGTATTTTCCCAGGATAACGGCCATAGTTAAGGAGATATATAACTAAAAAAAGAGTCTATTCTCTAAACGGAGGTAAATTACTAAGATTAGAACAATCGGCAAAAACTACTTCCGCTTCCCGTATCCACTGCCCTTTTTGGGGTGTCCATCTGTTTGTCCCCCAATTATAGCCGTGGTATTAGAGTTATCGCGCTAAATGTTAGTATACATGCTGCTATTCTCTAAGCGGAGGTTAAGTTCACAGATGACCAAGATCGGACAAAAACTACTTCCACCTCCCATGCAAACACCATCTTTTTTGGAGGTCATATCCTGGTACTTTTCATACTTTTAACACCGCTCCGGTTTGATTTAAGTACGGAATACTCGATTTTAATTTTAAGTGTTCTTCAGAAATTTTAACAAAACTATTGATGTATTTTAAAATATTGAAATTTTACCTAAGCATATGGTCGTCCAATACTTGCTCCATTACGATTCCTAATTATATAGTCTTATTTTAGTTCCTATTCGCGATTTTATACTTATATACAACAGGACTTCATTCGAAGTTTCCAACCATTAATTTATATGGGAGGTACGCCCATTCTTCCTCTTCCTAAACACATACATAAATGAAGAGGCCTTCTGCGCCACCCATCAAGTTTATTGCCGAAGACTTTTCGAGCGTTTTCATCCACTCGTACAACGTGTCCTAGCCAGTGCATTCGATCTATTTCAACTCGCTTGACTACGTCGATGTCGTTATACAGCTCATGGATCATAACGATTTTCGTATCGTCATCTATTAAAGTATGTTATAACATTGAGGATAAAAACATTCCAACAGTCATATACAGATATTTTTAAAAACAAACAGCTAGTTATTTTTAAACCTATAACACATCTGCTGCAAAAAATCACCAACAGTTGTCACGATACGATACATTTCGCATATAGTCTAATTACAAAACACTGGCTCAAACAATCTGTGCCTCCACATTAACTACCACAAAAATTGCTCGTCATTACATCTAGAAATTTCAACAACAGCGGCAATAACTAGTAGCCGAATTCATGCATTATAGGGCCTTATTCAATGCAAGATTTTGGAGAGCAAAACTATGACGAATGCTAGCATGTCCAAATTCAACAGAGTCAATTTAGAGACAAAGTCCTCGAGTTATTTTTTCATATTTGAATTTTTGGTTTGTAACAAATGAATTTAGAGTGGCTCAACACTTAACACTGTTTTGTGTTCTATTCTATTTGATTTTATCTCTTCATAATGTCTACAATTTTCTAATAATTCGTTATCAAGAAACTTTAGGTAAATAATACACTGTCGCAATGTAATGAGCTTAAATTTTTCTCTTTACAGTGTGGCTACTCCCAGCACATACTGGCTTCTCCTAGCTACCGTACAGTAAAACATTACATGATCCGAAGACAATCATACATTTGTCTATATGGCACTACTATACCAGCATGGAATTAAAATCATTTATAAGGCCTTCTAATATGTGGAAACGAAATATTTTCTACACCGAAATTTTTTAGGGAGATCTTTTCCAGAATTTTGCGGTCTAACAAATGTGGAATGCATTATAAGTGACGATCGAATTATAATGTAGATCGAATCCTCATTTTTATCATATTTCAAAAGAAAATATTAAGAATGTATATCAGATCTTTATACAAAACATGGCAAATAGGTTCTATCATGAGTTCAAGTGTATGTTAGTTTTCGTCTTATTTATTATATCTACACAGTATGCCTTGCCAATTCCGCTACTGAACAGTGTTAGCTGTATTGTGTATATTAGTATTGGTAATGAAGCCAGTTTGTTGTTGTGGGTAACATAATGTAATAAACTAAGTTTTCAGTGCCAGCAGCAAAACCGAGATTTCACATCAAACGTTGGCGTACAAATATCAGTGAAACATTACACAAATGAATACGCTACGTATGCAAACGTATATATGAGTCTGTATTACAGTGTAATTTGTCCGTATGTGCTTGTGTGTGAGTTCGTTGTCTGTGTATCCTATCGCATTGTTACAAAATGCTAACAACCTCATTCCAATATCATCAATTTTCCAAATGCAAATACGCATACTAACATAACATGTGTGAATCTTTCATAGCCGGGATGTGCCAACACTAACTAATACCACAAACCCATTGCATATGTGCAATGGATTGCGTTATTTGTATGTGCGTTTGTATATTTATGGTTTTGTATTTTGGCTGTTTAATATCTTTGTATTTACCTAATGTTGGTTAACTACTGGTGCACGTAGTCAAATATATTAGCGTGGCCCTTAGCTAGAGGTGGCATCTTGTATTTGAATGGCACATGTAATCTACATACAGCTGCTTATAGTAATACTAAGCGCTGAGGTTCAAGTGGTCTGTGGCAGAAAATGAAATTGGGTTCGTTTGATTTAAGGCAGTAACATTGTAAAGCATTAAGAGAGAGTCAAGCAAGCCATTGATTACACACTGTGACAAAATTGAAAAAATTTATGGAACTTGGGGAATGACCTAGTGCATGTTGTAGGTATGGTCGAGTACAACATAACCCTGTATACCAAAGCTTCCTAACACATTCAAATTCTTGACTTACGGTTTAAAAACCGGCTTTTCGGATCTTTCCATGCTTATGAGTTTATAACTCAGAAAATTTTTAACCGAGGCTTGATTTCTTAATGGTTTTGGAAAGAAGAATCTAAGACCTTTCCAATGATTTATACATTTATATAGATAACTTGTCAAACCTGTCTGTTTTCCCCTCCATTCTTCTTTCTGTAACCGTTAAGAATTGACTGAGTTATAAGCTCATAAATGTGGAAATATCCGAAAAACTGATTTCTGTTTCATTTTACTTAACATAACTTTGCTGAACATCGCATATACTTTAAATGTAAGCTTTACTCGATTTTCTATGGAGCAATTCCATATAAAAACGATCAAAATTGGCAAATTTTTGGACGACCCCTCTCCGATTTTAAAATAAATAGTCTCAATCGATTGCCCAGCAAAAAATAATGTACATACATATTTTTTTTTTTTATAGTGACTGGTTTAGTGGTGGTGTACACTAGACCGGGTCGGTTCCCATACAATTTTTTTTTCTCCAAAGTCGAGGGCAAATATTAAAGACAACTTCGAGACAACTTAAAAAAAAAATTTTTTTTCCTCCCCCACCCCCGGAAAAACAGCCAAAATCGTTTTTTTATCGATACTTTTTTGTTTGCGGCTCAATCTTTTAATCCAAGGCATCGGTGTATAGGTTTCGAGGAGTACTACATTTGTCCTATAGATGTCGCTGACATACGACATCATCTTGTAATGTTGGCCTCATTTAGAGCAATTTCTACCCCTAAAATTTAAAAATATTTTTTCCTATAATTAAAGCCCTTTAAAAACCAAGAATATTTTGCTTTGGAAGTATACAGTTTTATTCAAAAACAAAAAAGTTAAGTAAAATCGCAAATTGTTGCATACTTTTTAGCGCTGACGGAAAATTTTTATAAAAACGATTCCATACTTTGTAGCTCAAATTGTTGCATAAGTTTTACCGACATCGAAAAAAAATTTAAATATTTCCTTAAGATAATTCATTTTTTATTTAGTTACCGACGAAATATTATTTTTATACCATCACCCGTAGGGATGAAGGTATATATCATTTGATACGACCCAAAAGTGTAACACATAGAAGGAGTCACTTTAGACCCTAGGTTTCTTTGAACCAAATTCGATTCATGACTTTTTAAGTCGTTTGAGCCATGTCCGTCTGTCTGTCTGTCTGTCTGTCTGTCTGTCTGTCTGTCTGTCTGTCTGTCTGTCTGTCGGGTGGCTGTCCGGCTGGTTCGCACGATAACTTTCGAAAGACGCAACCAAATGTTTCGAAATTTTGCACGAGTTATTATTTTCTCAAAACTACTTACGGTATTGCAAATGGGCTACATGGCCCCGCCCCTTCTGGTACCTCCCATACAAATACATCATTCCGCCCACTTTAGAAATCGAGTAATAATATCAATACACCCTACGGAATCGTCCCCAAATTCTGTATTTAGTAAAGCTATAACAGGATAAAGTTTTGGAAAAAATTTTGAAAGCCTAGCCACGCCCCTTCTGGTACCTCCCATACAAATCTACCTTTCCGCCCACTATAGAGATGGAGAAATAATATCAATAAATTAAACGTGATCGTACCCAAATTCTATTTTGAGTAAAGCTATAACAAGATAAAGTTTTAGAGAAAAAATTGGAAGTCTATTCACGCCCCATCTGGTACCTCCCATACACATCTGGTACCGCCCACTTTAGAAATCGATTAATATTATTAAAAGACCTAACGCGATCGTGCCCAAATTCTGTATTTGGTAAAGTTTAAGCAGGATAAAGTTTTGGAGAAAAAATCTGGAAGTCTAGACACGCCCCTTCTGGTACCTCCCATACAAATGTACCACTCCGCCCACTTTAGAAATAGAGTAATAATATCAATACACTCGACACGATCGTGCCCAAATTCTGTATTTTGTTATATTATAACAGGACAAAGTTTTGGAGAAAAAATTGGAAGTATAGACACGCCCCTTATGGTCCCTCCCATACAAATGTACCTTTCCGCCCACTTTAGGGATGTACTAATAATATCAGTACACCCAAGGCAATCGTGGCCAAATTCTGTAATTAGTAAAGCTATAACAGGAATAAGTAATGGACAATAAATCTGGAAGCCTAACCACACCCCTTCTCGTACCTCCCAAACAAATGTACCACTACGCCCACTTTAGAAATCGAGTAATAATATCAATATAATAGAAAATTATTTGTTTTACTGAGGTTAAGGGTAAATGTAAGTTGGGTTGCCCGACTGAAACTTTCTAGCTGCTTTTAATTACAAATCGGTTAGTTTCAATAACTCAAGACTTAAACAATATCTTATATTGGGTGATGGTATTTATCAGTCAGTTCAACTGACTGAAATTTCTGTACTGGTTTTATTACAAATAAAATCCAAAAAAGAGCAAAGATATGTATCAGTGATCTGCGGCGATAGGAGTTTTCGCCACTACTGGTGTACTCGCTGTTTATGCGGCTGCGGTAACAAACTGTGTTCATGAGCGCCGCAGGTTGGACCGCTCAGCATATACAAAACACGCATATATTCACACATACATTCATGCGTTAGCGGTCCACCTGCAGTTTTGTCGTTCATGCTTTGTTGTTGTTTTCGTCTTCTTAAGATGTCAACGAAGAGTTAACAAACAGCAAAGCATAAACGACACTAATCAGTAATCTTTTAACCGCGTTATTAACCAGTGCGTTCCCCCCCCCCCCCCCCCAACAAAGTGATCTTAGTAAAAGAAAATAACAGCAAAGACAATGCAAAGTGAAACAAACACAAAAGTTAAAACTTAAAGCTAAAATTGTTGTACATAGTTAAAATTGAAACAATACAAAAACATTGAATTATACACAATACAAACATTATAACACATTAAAAGTTATTAAATAACATTTAAACTTAAATCTAATTAAAAACAATTGTACACTAGTTTAAAAACTAAATACCAACACAAAAAACATTGAATTAAATTAAGAACATTGAAGTGAACAAAAACAATATATTGAATAAAAATAAAACAGTTAAAGTGAACATTTATTGAACTAAACAAAAACAACATTTGTTATAATTTAACAAAAAAAGGCAAGCCCTACAACAAACATTATGGTCCATCGAACCGAATGGTGATAAACAAAAGTGAAAAAAAAAAGACAGACAATCAACAACAAGAACATATTGGTAGAAAAGAAGAAGCCGCAAAATTATACAGTGGGTGCCAAAAGTGAACTACCGAACAAAGTGAAAAACTCTAAATAAATAAAATTTGTGCTACCTGCTTAACACTAACATTTTAACAAATACAATTGGAACTCTTAATAAAATGAAATTGTGCTAACTACTTAAAAATAAAATTTTGCTAAACTAAACTAAAACATTTGAAAATTCGAAATTGTGCTACCTACCTAAAACTAAAATTTGCACTACATATAAATCTAAATTTTGCTA